>JAQGAK010000235.1:0-110189 GCA_034696945.1 Lipothrix lubbocki
TAAATATATGTAGGTACACTATTAAGCTATATATTTTAGTATATGTATGTACACTATTAAGCTATATATCTAAGTATATGTATGTACTTTATGAAGCTATATATGTAAGTATATGTATGTACACTATGAAGCTATATATGTAAGTATATATAGGTACACTATTAAGCTATATATGTTAGTATATGTATGCACACTATTAAGCTATACATGTTAGTATCTGTATGCACACTATGAAGCTATATATGTTAGTATATGTATATACGCTTTGAAGCTATATATGTAAGTATATGTATGCACACTATTAAGCTATACATGTTAGTATCTGTTTGTACACTATGAAGCTATATATGTAAGTATCTGTATATACGCTTTGAAGCTATATATGTAAGTATATGTATGCACACTACTAAGCTATATATGTAAGTATATGTAAGTGTATGTAATGCATGTACGTACATATGGCAATTTAGTACATAGACAAAGCCCGGCTCCACAAATTCAAGTTGACTTTTCTCCCATGCATTTCCCCTTTTAATAGCCGTCCAAATGTGTGTGTGTGAGTTTGTACATAAGAGAAATTCGTCGCCCCGTGAGTGTGTTTTTCACCCTGAAAGAAAGAGAGCTTACATGTACTAGGTATGTATAATGCGATAAGGAAGGGGGAGTTGGCATATTGAAAAATTGCTCTAGCTTCCTCTTGTATTTCATTACCCTCTGTGATTTCCTCTTTGGAAAAGCATTGTATGTATGCCTGTTACTATTGTTTTCAGTATTTTCAGCTCTTTCTCTCGCTTTCTCTCTCACTCTCTCTCACTGTTTCTCTTGGCTTTCTCTTTTCCATTCCCCCGTAAGTAATACATGAATGTACATACGGTACTCTTATGTACACATGTATACTTAAGCACTTGCTAATGTCCACAAGGGTGGAAAAGCCCCGTAGGAAAGTTCTCTTTCTCTCTCCCGCTTTCTCTCTCTCGCTTTCACTCTTGTGTTAACAGCAGAGAACAGACTGTAAAGGTGCTATTTACAGGAAAGGCATAATTTATTTGCCGTATGTTCACAATGGGCTAAAACACTATATATGTAGATATATGTACGTATGTTATGGTTATATGGGTGATGGTATGGTAGTGTTGTGAATAAGCGAGAGAGGAGAAAGGCTGGGCTAATTTATAACGTGTTGACATCTCATATTGTTCATCGGATCCGTTGGGGAAAGCAGGTGACTCTCACTCTCTTTCCACTTTTTGCTACCACTGAAGCTTATGTTTGGTACTATTTCTATATGGCTATTCCTATGTATATTGCTATACTATTTCTGCTCTGTTCTCTTGTCGTTGATCGCTCCCTCACCATCTCCGTCCCCACCATACCACAACAATTACTACATGCTCGCCCAATTAGCCTGGTCATGTGGAGAAGGCAAATATTCCCCTCAAGTCCTAATTAAGAATTTCCGGATACTCTGCTCTGCTTGGTTTTTACTCTGCTCTGCTCGGTTTTGCTCGCTCGTCCCGGCGGAGCCGGCCTATTTGTCATCGAAACTATAATTTGTTGCGAGATGATTTTTCACCATGAATTTATTTCGTAATATATGACTATATAATGTAATGTGTATGCTTTTGGTCCTTATTTGGTTCGTCAAATCAAATATTCTTTCCTGATTTTATATCTCTAGATATGGATTTTTCGGGGTTTTTATTCGAGAATTCTCAGATTTTATAAAGCAATTTGTGAGGTTTATATTGGGATTTCTGAGAATTTATACAGCAATTTGTGGGATTTTATATTGCGAGTTCTGTGATTTTATATTGCAATCTCTGAGGTTTTTCTTAAAAATTTCTGAAATTTTTCTTTCATATTTCTGAAGTTTTTCTTTCATATTTCTGAGGTTTTTCTTACAAGTTTCTGAGATTTTTCGTACAAATTTCTGAGAGTTTTCTTTCCAATTCTTAAGATTTTGTACCGAGATTTCTGAGGTTTTTCTAGGTAACGTCCTGTGATTTTATAAGAAAAAATCTACACGTGCAACTGTAAAATTCTGTGAATTTAAAAAAATAAAATAAAATAAAACACTTCTAAGCACGAAAATCCCCGGGATTTACCTGCAAAACCCAGAATGTTTAAGCCCTCAAAATACAAAAACTGTATATAGTAATTCTTGCCCGGTACGAAACAGAAAAATCTAAAGACAAATAATGAGATCATATGGAAGTATCCCCCAACACATTTTAATCCGGGGTATGTACACAGATAAGTTTCTATCCTTCACATGCGGATTCCAGAAGGAGAAACAACAGACAGAGAGGGGAAAGAAAAGAAAGAAACCCCAGAAGGCTGTGTTAAGCAGCCGGGAAATTTGAATGTAGGACCACCGCACTCATCCACATGTAAAATTAACAAAGCTGCAGTGATTTGGTCAGTGGGCTGGAAATTAAATGCAAATATACATATCGTTTATGGACATTGTCAATAATTTAAGAGCAAACGCGGGAGCGTTTGAAACAAAAGCAGGGAATGCGAAATATATGCTTTGGGGTTGGCTGTAAGTTATAATTATACCTTAATACTTATATACCGTCAGCGAAGGATCCTAAAGTACCAATTTCTATAGCTTCCACACAGAATTTAGCACTTTTTGATACTTCGCCTACTATTTGTACATACATGGAGTGGATTTATACATACATGAGAAGTAGGTATGCATTAATAAGTAATGGGAGAGGAATAAGCAGAGGTGATCCCATTGGGGAAAGGGATTGAGGGCAGCTTGCGCCGCAAATCGGGTCATATTTATTTTCTGGGGGGTTCTTATAGTCTAAATTATATTTATATACTATATTTCAAAGCATCTAGGCTTTTATAAAATAAAAAAATATGAGAATTTATACAAAAATTTAAAAATTTAAATCTTCATTTTATAGCAAAATTGGTTAAAGATCCAAATGTGCTAATTTACCAAGCTTTCAATGCTATTATATGTATAAAAAATAGCACTTTATCACTTCATAAAACAGTATAGATCACATTTCGTCATGCAAAAAAAGATTAACATGAATAACAAGATTAACAGAGATATATAGCAAACACCATGAAAATTTCAAGTTCATTTCCCCATGCTTAAAGTATTTATTACCGTCATTGCAGAATACTTATTGCCTCAGTAAGAATCTCTGGCGGCTGTCGTATTTAAATTAATTGCATTGAGACTTGAGAATTAAATATTGAGCAATAACGAGAACGAGGAGAAGCAGAGGAAGAAGAGGAACAGGAACAAGACGAAGGAAAGTATGCCATGTCATTTATATGGGCGATACTATAAAGTATACTTGTGAAGTCCGCCTGAAAGCTACCATGTTTTATGTGTGTAACATGTTGTACATGTAATATACATATATAGATAAATGCATGTTTATAACGTGAGCCGTAATTTATTTAAGGGATTGCGGTTGTGTTCTGGTTCCTCACAGAATTGCAATATAGCGAAAAGCTCATCGGACCACTCCATCTCCAACAAACAACAAGGAGAGAGATAGAGAGAGAGAGAGAGAAAGTAGAGAAAGTATCCCTTGAGCCCTTGCTCTCTTCATTTTCACCTACTTTTACGCCCCATCATTTCTGCTTGTTTCAAGAGCTTCACGCCTTGATTTTACATTGCTTCCGGAGCTATAATAAACATAGTATGTATGTATATTATGTATGTTCTTCCTTTATGGAGCTGTGTTCCTTCATAAAGAGTTGTTTCTTCATAGAGATTTGTTCCTTCATAGAGATTTGTTCCTTCATAGAGATTTGTTCCTTCATAGAGATTTGTTCCTTCATAGAGATTTCCTTCTTTATGGAGCTTTGACGTTTCGCAGCTTGACTGACGATGAGAGAAGATTGTCGCGGTGAAAAGGCAATTGTGACTATCTGCACTACCTCAAAAAGCAAAAAAAATCTACAATCACAAGATATTTTACAAATTTGCTAAAGCCAAATTGACTAAGCGTCTGACTATTTGTAACTCATTTGTGTACCTATAAGCAATGTTAATTAAATGAGATAGTCACTTTATGCATTCCAAACATTAAAAATTAAGTTCAGAAGCTGTACTATAGTAATTTATATTGCACTTTGGGAATTATAAAGGAGATAGTTAAATTTTCCTCTTAAAAAGGGATTTGCTCCTTGAAATCGTGAGGCTTAGCTGCTCTATGCCCCGTCAGACCTTTGAATTCTCACTGTTTGTTGAAGACGGCAAGCTCGAATCTGACGGATGGACAGGCGATTAGACGCGGGAAGGTTAATTTATGGCGCTCATTTAAATCTCCGATTAAATTCCCATTTTTCTCCGGGGAATTTATGATTCCGAAAGCAACTCCAGACTTTTATAGCGGGGCCTGTGGAGAAATGGAGGAGAAAGAATGAGGAATTTCGGGAGAGTTTACACAAATTTCGAGTGTAGTGCGGGGAAGTGTAGGCGAGGTCATTTTTATGGAAAAAGTAGTGCTGAACTTTAGAGAAAACAATGCTAAACTATAGAGAAAGCTATGCTGAACTATAGAGAAAGCTATGCTAAAGTATAGAGAAAGCAATGCTGAACTATAGAGAAAGCAATGCTAAAGTATACAGAGAAAGTAGTTTGGAACACAAGAAAAGCCATGCGATTCCAAGGAAAGTTATAGGGAAAGTAATGTTCAAAATCCTAAAATATAGGAAAGCAATGCTAAAGTATGGAGAAAGTGAAAAATGTAGTGAAAGCAATGTTAAATATAGGAAAACTAATGTCAAAGCATGAGAGAAAGCAGCGGTGAAAATAGCAAGAGCAATGCTTAAGGAATGTATAGAAAACATGAGAATTTCAATGATGTAAAAATAGAGGAAGCTTTGGTAAAACATATAAAAACATTAAGAAAGTTGTAGAAAGCAATGGAGGGTATAAGGAATAAGACTGCCAACCCAGGGAAAGAAAGAGTATGACAGCGTTTATATGTGCGGTGGATTGAGAAAGTGCCATAAAAATTGAAAATAGTTCAAAAAGATGATAGAATAAATCATCCCGGATCGTTTTACATCTCCAGGCGTAAATTGAACGGGTGAATTATGCTACGCTAGATTAATCACCCGAGAGTTTTTCTAATGCAGTGGCTACAGCAGCAGCAGCAAAAGTAAAAGCAAGTAAACGCTTGCATGTAGGAAAAGGGTTTGCCAAGAGTTTTTTTAGTGGGTTCAAGGTTTTCAGTTCATTGAACGAAGCTGTCATTATGTATTATAATGTAAAAAAATTAAGGACGGATTTGTGATGCATCGTGCTGACAAACTTTGGGGAAATTAATAGGCCAATTCTTGCAGGATTTTTTTTTATTTTTTTTTCTTAAAAGGACATTGCGTATGGAAATTATTGGTAACTATTTTAAGCTAATATTAATTATTAAATATTCTTTTTATTTTAAGTAGCAATTTCGTAGTAAATTTTCAATTTATTTTCTACACACAAATTGCTCCAAATTTTGTAGAAGAAATTCTGAATCGATAAATTATAATTTATTAAGAATTTCTATAGATTTGAGCGCCAAATTAAAAACAAATATTTAAATTTGAATTTGATCCATAAAAAATTTCAATAATATTTTTTTTAATATTTCAGGTCTCCTGGATCAGGAGAAGAGACTGGCACATCTTAACTAGCGGGAGAATAACGTACACAAATGACGACCGATTCCAAATAATGCACAACGATGGATCCGATGAGTGGACACTCGTAATCAAATTCGTCCAAACCCGGGACAACGGAACCTACGAATGTCAGGTAAATTTAAAAAACAAATTCAAGTTTAATTAATTAAGTAAACAATACACAAGCGAAATAAATTGCGTTAAATAATTTGTAGAAAAATACTACAAATAATCATCAAACATTTAGGCCACAAAAATAAAAAGATTTAAAATACAAAATAAAACCAAAATGTGGAAATAGAACAGAAAAAATTAATGTTGCTACCCACTGAACCGTAAAAGAGCGTGCGAGGAGAACAAATGAGTCTCACTTGCTACGGACATGTCCATGTCCCCCACATTCCAACAAAGTTTCCCCAAAAAATCTATTTTGTATTGGAGAGGAAAAGACAAGGTTGAGGTTCTACGCGGAGGAATTTCCTTTTACGGTAGCTTGTCTTGGTAAATGCTCTCAATCATAAATTGTGTATATATAAAAGAGATACCATTTTTCATACTTACTGAGCGAAATCCATATTTTCACCATGACAGTCATCGATACTCCAATGTAAAGCTACTGACAGAGCACGTGGAGTAGTGGGGCGGAGGAGGTAAAGTGAAAGATTGGTACGCACTTTTGGTGACACGGAGAAAGTTCTGATTTTAGGATGAAAGTGGAAGAATATTCGAATTTGATGGAGAAAGTGGGAGAAAGTTTGGTTTTCTGAAACTTCGAATTTTTTTAGAAAAAGTGTAAATGTACAAAAGAAGATACGAGAGCTAGAATTTGATGGTGAAAAGTTTGATTTTCACATAGAAATAAAAGGAAACTTGCACGTTTTAAAAAAAATTAAAAAAGTGAAATTTTATAATGAAAATGTACATTGCGAAATAATTGAAAAAGCATTTCTAGCATTAAAACTGAATGAAAATGTATCTAGTCAAAAATATAAATTCAGTTGCCACGTGGTCTTAAAATATTAGCACACTCGTGGCAAAATCTGCGTAAAACCCGCCTTATAATTTAAGCCCAATAACCCACAAAATTGTCCCACGCCTTTCAAGAGCAAATGCCAGGAAGCACGTCCGCTGTAGAAAAATGAGCTATTTTCTCTGTCACAATTGATCGGGAAGCTCTCCTGTTTAATTCAATACGGACTATACGTGACTTCCCTACTAATGGCGCCAAGCAGGGACTAGCAGATAAGCGTGTGGATTTTCTCCAGAGCATGGGGAAAATAAGGGAGAAAGCAACTGTTGGTTCGGAGCCACAGAATGCATCCCGGAAAATTAAGGCCACAATAACTTTTAGACAAGATTTCCAATGGAGAAAGTGTGGAGAAAGTATAGAAATGATCATAAGCAAGAGCGGGAGGCTTCGCAAGAATAATGTGAAGGTGTACGTAAGGTCGGGCAAGGTGCGATTGCTCTGCCGTAATCAACCTGCAAGTGGGTATTAGTCGGAGAAAGCATCAGAACCCATCTGAAGTTAATGTATCCGACTACTAAAGCTGCCGCTGCTGGTAGGGAGAAAGCGGAAAGTGAAGACTGCCATTAGCATCAGCCGGAGGAAGGAGCGGGGTAAGGCTGTGAGAGTAAATTACACTGGTGGTGCTCCTATCATTTCAACACTAATGAACATCTCCATGTAGTGGAGCAGGAATCGGAGTTTTTTTTATTTCAAAATCTCCCCCACCCTGGTAGTAATAGCTTCAAAAAGGGCTGCTGGTGTAAATGCCTGTCTCTATATCAAGAGCAAGGAGATCTGTACGGGTGGAATGGTTTTGCATGGAGATTCTTCTAGTCAAATTTGCTTCCGGTGATTCGTCCGGCAGATTTTATGCATCTCATTATCATTTTATTTGTTCCTTTTAATTTTTCCCCAGTAGACATTCTGGTATTTGCATTACTGAATAAGTTAAACGAAATTCCTATTCAATGTTCTTCCTCTTAACCCCTTCATTTTCTAAATTTTTCAACTTTCACCAAAATTTGTTTAGACTTTCACTGCTTTCTCCACACTTTCTCTACTTTCTCCTCACTTTCTCTACTTTCCCCATACTTTCTCCAAATTTTAAGCTATTTTTATTTTTATCATATTATAACCCCAATGTTAAATTTTATTGATTTAAGCAAATCTCAAATGATTTCTCCAACTTTAACTTGTATTTTCTTTCAATTAAATTTGTTTAACCATAAGTAGCACCGGCCACTCCAATTTCCGCCAGCACTACATTGAAACCCAAAATGAAAAACAAAACTTATTCTCGGAAACATTCATCTATACTTTTAGTTTGATAATCTCCGCCCAAGGGAAAATTAGAAATGCATTGGGGACTTGTAATGTTTTTTCCGGTCCAGTAAGCCTCGCGGAAAAGAAGGTGAAAGGCTGACAGCAGCGGGACTTTAATTCCGTTGATTTTTAATGTTTTGCTGAATTTGTAAGATTTGTGTGGAGCTCACGCACCACTGACTTGAGTAATTAATCGCCTAATTATTTTTCCTCCCGTCTGCTTCCTTTTCCCTTCTCCTCGTCTGCCTTTGTTATTGGTATCCCCATGCTCCCTGTTTATATACTTGACGTAACGAACGAGCCTATGCCTAAAATAACAGTCCATATATTTGCATGTATTTAGATTTTCAAGTACAGGGAATATATAAGTCTGCAATGATTGTACTATGAAATTAGTGAGATCTCGACATCTTCGCGTCTCTCCAAATGCAGTAGTAAGTACGCCGCTCTACTATATACACGCACATACATAGGGAATAATAACAGAACGGAGGGAGAGAGAGAAAGGAGGTCCCTCATAAATAACAGCCATCAAAGTTGATTAAGTCAAGATTGGAAGGAGCACATAAGAGAAACGTTGTTGGGGTCTTGTTGTTTGTTAACAACTTATAAACATGATAGGTACTTTCCCATAGTAAATATCAAGAAGTCCGTCTATTGCGTGCTCTCTCCAAATTTAAAAGTGAATGACGACGACGAGGAGGAAAGACATCCTTATGTACGTACATGTATACATATAATAGGTTTGTTTTGACTTGAGGAGTTGGATAATAATAAGTGAAGGGCGAAATAAACAGAAATGTTATGGAATCAATCTCAACTCAAGACTACTTTCTCCACTGCAATAATAGCTCCATTTGCTCTCCACGACACAAGTGCATTCATCGTGTAGTTGTGAAAACTATGGGAGTCTTGGATTAAGAGAGTGTTTTTCTGACTTTCCAGAGTATTTCTTGAGTTTCGAGAGAGCATTGCTTGAGTTTCCAGAGAGAGTTGCTTTTGGTGAACGTTTAATTTGCTTGCTCTTGGAGGGAGCATTTCATGTGTTCGGACGGAACATTTCTTGTTTTTCCAAGAGAGCATTTCTACTTTTAGAGGAAATATTTCTTTCAGTTCTTGCGTTTGGGAAAGCAGTTCTTTCGTTTTGGGAAAGCATTTCTTGCGTTTTGGGAAAGCATTTCTTTCGTTTCGTCAACACATTTCTTGCCTTTAGCGGAAGCATTTCTTGTATTTAGAATCAACATTTTCACGTTAGAGGATAGCATTTCCTATGCTTTGAGAGCGTATTTCTGTTTGGTTTTGGTGTATTGGTGAAAGAATTAGTGGGAAAGTGGAGGGGAAAGTTATGGAAAGAACAGCTTGAGCTCTTATCCGACTCAACTCGATTCTAGAGTGACTCTTAACCATGAGGGGGCTTTATACATAGTAGTACATATGTGATTATGTATGTGCATGTAAAATTCATATACCTACGTTTATTTAATACACATGTACTTATGCATATGGATTTTAATATGACTTTATATATGTACATACATGTATTTAATCGGATTATATGTATACACATGTAGTTATTATGGTTATATGCACACAGATATGTATTTAATATGGTTATATGTACACACATGTATTTAATACGGCTATATGTATGCATATAGCTATGAATGCATTTAACTCATGCATACGTATATTACCATGTGTGGTAAATGGGAATAGAAGGTGCAAGGAGCAAAGTTTGTATTTCCTGTACTTTATTATTCCCCAACAAGGGAAGTATTGGAGTATCTCAAAAAAAACCTCCACACATACAAACATACACACAAGCGTTCACACAACAAGAGCACAAATAATGAGCTGCCTATATTGATGACGTCTCGGAGTTAAAGAAGCCTGCTGATTCTTGGCTTTCCTGCTGATATGTTGTATATATGTAGATACTTTAATAAGACGTACGTCCATTGAGCTGAGCGTTTCTTTACACTTTTCCTTTGCCTTTGTGAAATGCACCTTCTCTCTCTCCGAATTTTCATTTTATTTTACACACGAGCTTCCTCATATAAAAGTACTTATCCAATTTGAGTGCGAGGGAGATGAACCTTTTATAAGATTATATAATGAATGTTTTATATTCTTTATACACGTTTATGTAAGGGTTTTTATGGAAAAAATGAAGATTTGAGATGCATAGAATGCAGGTTTTATGTACGAAAAAAATGCTTTATATACGGAAAAAATGGTTTATATACAAAAAAAATGTTTTATATACGAAAGAAAATGTTTTCTATAAGACGAAAAGTAAGAATAGCGGGTGCAAATTATAATGAATACACTTAACTCCCCGTGCTTTCTCCTTTAAAGCAAATCTTCCCTTTACGTATACTTCTAAAGTGTGGGTATGTACGTTATATTACATTGTATAGATACTTATAACGCTCATTATTAAAGGGCTACATAGATAGATATATGTGAGCGAAAGCATGGGGAGTCAATTTATCCTCACAAACTTATTATTACTCTTCATGCTTTAAACTTCTTATTCTTTATGCCATAACACTTTCACTTGATTTCTCTTGTAATAAATACCGCCGCCATCAGGTTTATTAACGAAACTTTTATTCATCCGGTGCTGTGTATGAGAAGGGAAAAAATTAAACCTATTTCTTGGGATTATACTCTTACTTATACATACTTGTGCATATATAGATACTTTTCTTGCAATTAATTTTGATTTTCAGGATTTTCTTTTCCATCAAACTTTAAGGATTACAGGGTTGTCGTTTACAATTGGAATATTGTAGAAATTGGTATTTTTACACAGCTTGGTTTTATTCACTTCTGACAAGTTGTGAATTTTCTTTGTGATTTTTCCTGGTATTTTGTATCTTTTTTGCAAATTTATTTACACTGATGGAACATTCCGATTTTTTTATTGATTGTCGAATATGATCTGACCCTGCAATTTTTTGCGCTTTAACTGTCTACGTTTTTCCTGGTGGTCATTATCAATATTTTTCTTAATAAAATTTTTTCGTCTTTTATTTTTTCGTTTGCAATGTTGTTTCTGTTAGCCAAATATATCTTTTATAATTGTTAATTTGAGACTAATGTCCCCTTGCTTCAGTTACATCTTCCTGGTAATTGTTCTAGTTTTTGTTTGTATTTTTCTGCATTCCATTTGTTTTTCCCCTGCAGTTTTGTTTGCATTAAATAAATATTTCCGCTACTTCTTTCCTCGACCTCTAAATATTTTTTAGCATTTCAGTTCGCTTCAATGACCATTTTCTTTGACTTTTATTTACTCCAACAACGTTTTTTCAGATACTTTCACTATACTTGCTTTCACCAAGGTTTCTTTACAAATCCGACATAAATTTTTATTTACTTCCGCTCCCTTTTATATTTAAATAATTGCTGTTGAAACGGAGAAGTCTTCAGAAATTATTTGGTTAAACTCACAATTGAAAATTTAATATGACAGGGTGTTAGAGCGCATAAGAGGGATCTAATTCAGTTGACAGGAATATAATATTGCTTACATACGCCGTCTTGATCTCCATCACTGCGAAGCTTTTATTCGAGCGGCGCTAATAAAAGCAGATCCGCTCTGATATTCTTAAAAAGTAATACATAATTCATCGTTTGAGGGGCTTCCTTCACGTTTTATTGTGTGTGGTTTATCAAACTTATATAGGATCGGGAATTGGGGAATTCTTATATATACAAAAGATACTATATCTATACTTACATAAATAAAATACTATCATATATTCATATATATGGAAGATCATATATATCATTGAAGAAGATGCAAGTATAACTATCTACTCGCAGTAGCTTTCCAAACTTTAAAAACAAAATATTCAGAGGCTATATAATTCACAACCATTCTTATTCCAATTTCGTAACTACTCTGAAGATAGTTATAGTTGCCTTTTCAGCGACGGCATATAAAATACATGTAAAACTTATGCTATACTTAAGATCTGTATGGAAGTAAATACACTTGAATATGGATATACTAAACTTATACTTCATATGTAGTATAGTTCATATAGTTCATAGATAGTTCATATGTAAACTTCACAAGTAAATTTCTATGGTATAAGTATATGTATGTATACCTATATAAGTACATATGTCTACAAGTATTACATAGAGCTGAATGGCAAATCCGTACCAGGAGGAAGAAGGGATGATTAAGAAGTAGTGGGTAAGGTATACATTATATTTTGTACATCCACTCCGGATGCATTTAATGGTGTTGTATGCGAATAAGGGAAAGACGATGAAGGAGAATTGGAGAAGGCGGAGGTGAAGAAATATAAGTGTTCCAGGCTTTAGAATATATGAGATGTGATGAATGTTGTGGGTGTTGAATTGGAATGTTACGAGGCGAAGAGAAAGCGTTGTTGAGGAGTAGGAGAAAGTATATGGAGAAGGTTTAAGCGAAAGTGAGAGAGGGCGAGAAAGAGAGAGAGAGAGAAGAGAGAGAGAGAAGGCCTGCTGCTAGTTATTGAAAGATGGTATTTTTCAAGGTTTGAGTTTTGCAAATGTGAATTTGGCCTGGCAGCACACATCTTATTGGTCTCACTTGTACTTGGATCCCTCTCTCCTTCTAATGCTTTTTCCATGTGCTCGGCCTTCTCCATGAGAATTTATTGAATGGAATGGACAAAGAGTTGCTACACGACAAATACATTCATCCATCCATCCACAGTTGGCATCCCATCCACCAAACCAATAGATGAATGGTTCTCATTCGCCACATTTTTCAATTCCACTTGTTCACTATGGCTCTCCTATATATTTTTTTCTCTCTCTCTCCTTCTCTCTCTCACTTATTCCTCTGAATTCTCTCTCTCTCCTTCTCTCTCCCTTATTCCTCTGAATTCTCTCTCTCTCTGAATTTCTTTCTCCCTCTCAATTTCTCTGTCTCACTTTCACTTTTTTTATTTCCTTTCTCCTTCCTCTAAAATCATTCGCAATCCACTTGACCAACAAACGGATTTATTCTCCCAGGAACTTTTAGCGTTATGAAATTTATATTTGTTGTATATAGTTTATATTTTCTAAAACCCTTGTAGACAACACCATTGTTATATACGGCAATGCGTATTTAATGATAAAATATGTATATTCCATACTTTCCCAATGCATTAAAAGAGAGAAACAAAGTGCCAGGAGGAATTTCACTTTTATTGTATTTATATAAAATGGTTAGCAGAATGCATACAGGCAATGTGAAGAAAAATATATTTATATGTAAATCCCTACAGCACTTGCAGTAGTTTAGCATTTATTTTTTTCTAAAGTTCTACAGCGTTGCTGTGTCGGGAGTATTTAAAAATATTTATTGCCGCTATAATAGTATATGTCTATATCTAATATATAGTTTTGTATATGAAATGATAAAGCGGGTAAGATTATATGAATATAATATGTTCATATACTCGGGAATTATTTGTATAAATCTCTCCTTGGGCTGGGCTGCTGTTGGGAAGCATAAGTTCGCAACTGTTTTTTCTGGTTGTTAGTTTGGGAAAATGAAGTGAGATTTGGGATGAAGACTAAAGGGAAAATAAAGGGAGAAGAGGAGCATAATGTTCATAGGGGATGCGGGTATAAGTGCAAATGTACTATATGTATACTATACTCTGCATATATAGGTAGAGGATATATATTTATATACATATGTGAACAAATTGTGTATAGAGAAAGTAGTGTTTGTGTGTAGAGGAAGCTCAGTAGGCCATTCTGATATAAAGTGAAGGGATTTCCGAAGGAATAATTAATCTTGGTCGACAATTTCTTTCAATCCTACAATTCTTTACTGCCAACACTCCTGCACTCGTATCTCATCCTTAGGCCCGTCTCCTTCAATGCTAAATTTCATCGGCGTCCTTCCAACTTTAGTTTCTTGGGGCTTCCTTTCCTTTTGCGGGTCTTTTGCCTTGGCGCTGATTTTCTTCTTCTTCTTCGTCTTCTCTTTTCTTCTACTATTCCTCCTTTCCTGTCTTCTCTGCATTTTTTCTCTTCCTGTGTTTTAGCCTTCTACAATGTTTTTTCTAGAGGATTCTTCTGTCTATTCAAGGTTTTTATGTTAAAGACTTGTATTGCAGGAGTTCTATTATATTGAAGGTTTTCCTATTGTATGTGGCGTCAGTATTGTTGAAGTTCTATGTTAAAGCGCTGTCTTTACATTTCAACGTTGAAGCTTTCGGTCCTTAGTTTTAACATATCACTACATATGTATAATATATTATGCTATATACCTATATACAGATGTGTAGGTTCATATATGCTGGATGAACCGATGCAATGCCAATCCATCGCTGTAATACACCCTTGATTTACTTATATGAAGCCAAGTCCAAAATAGAAAACTCCACTTTTGTAAGTTTATTCATCAAGGAAAATACCCTTTTAAGACTAATGGAATTGCAGTTGGAATCCAGTTCCTCCTTGGAAGTATCTCCTTCTACTACTCTCAGCTTGCATTATTGATTTGACGCTGTACAGCTTGATTTGCAATACTATACCTAGGGAAGGATTGCATTAGAAGAGGAGAAGACTTGAAAAATGTAGTACTACAAATACTAACTTTGATTTCTCAAGGACTGAATTTACCCTTACTTAAATTTAATCATTAGATACTTCTCATTGCAAGTTCAGTCAATTCAATGGCAATATAAACTTACCGTTGCTATGGGAAAATCCGGAGAGAGAAGCTATCAAGTCTAAACTATAGCTATATAGCACAAATATCAGAAAGAAGTTTTACAGAAATTTGACACGTGTGAGGAATTTCCGTGCAGAGAAATTTTCGGATTCAAACCTTGTTGCTGCAGTTCTTCTTGCCTCCTCCTCCTGAAATTTACTATTATACCACTACTTGGGAATACTCAAAGGACGAGGATTGGAAGGACGAACAGGCTTGTTGGCACGTGTGTTTGCTTTCACACTGCTCTCCTTCAATTTACAGGAGAGGAAGTGTGTAATAGGGAGCCGGCTGGAGTGTACTTATTGGAGCTGCTTCGTGTAGTTTGAGGAGCGTGTGTGTGTGTTAGTGTGGAGTCTTGATTTGATACAAGATTATCCCAGGGTATAGCTTGGGAAGAGTGTTTATCAGGTAGTTAGGTGGGAAGCAGTGTGAAAGAGAGAGAGAGAGTGGGATTGAGAGAGAGAGAGAGAGGAGTTAGCCTAATCCCCCAATGATGTCAAGTGCTAGACACTGGGATCCTCTCCTGTAGCTATAGAAATGTACTTGGGTGTAAGGAGAGACTTAGCAGGATATCCTGCTTTCACTTTCTCCACGCTTTCTGCACTTTCACCCACCTTTCACTTACCTACGACATATGCACTTGGGTTGGCGGGTTTATCGTAGGGGAATGCATATGCTCTGGGATATTTATCGCCCATGTTGGGGGTTGAGGGTTTGGGCTTGAGGGTCTATACAGACTAAGGTACATATGCAATTAAGTATGTTGAGCTAGCTTGGAGGTATCTGTAGTACCTTTTGGAGCTTTGTAGCATACAACACATCTATGGAGGTACAACATATATGTATAGCTGGTTGCTTACGATTCATTATCATCTATTATTGTGTGGTCTACCACATACGCACAATTATTTGTATGCTACATGTAACATAGGGATTACGTATGTATATTATATGTATATTGCTACCTACAACACATGAATATTAAGTTTACTATAACCACGAAAGTACAGTAGACAATGTAGAAGGGAAAGTATTATAACTTATGAAATGAATACATGCTTTCACATAGCATAATGTATAGGTATATATAGATAGTATATAGTATCTACAAAGATATGTAGAGTATATGGATAAGGCAAAAGCTACAACACGTAATGCAAGTAAAGCCAGGAGAAAGCCACTAAAGCCTACTGCATATAATAGCCCACACGACCCAAACGCTTATGTATTGTTGGTGTTAACGCCCTACTGCGTAAGCATTAGCGGCGCTTGTATGCATGTGACCCCCAACATGTGGGAAGTATGCTAATAAATCCGGCTATTGAGACCTCGTAAGTATAAGGAGCAGTTAAAGGATGATCGATGAGACATGAAACGGTAATGTAGTGGCTGCCGTCAAGATCGGCACAAGACCCCTTGACAGTCCCAGAAGCTATAAGCATACTTACATAACAATAGTTTCACCCTATTCTACGAATTTCCCGTATTCACACTGTTATCTATAAAGGTCTTTATGTATATCAATAGTGAATATATTTACATAAGTATATAGTAAGTATGGATATGTACATAAATAGGTACATAAGTTTAGTAAATACAGAGGTATATGTAGTAAATACATATGTACGTGTATAAATGGATACCTAGTAAAATCCTTAAGCTCATCTTCTCGCTTGTGTATTTATGCTGAAGCCACAGAATCCTCATTGTGCCCACCAACCAAGTCTAATCATCCAATTCTCACATTAGCACCACCTTTTTGCTTTAAATGCGCTTGACAGATTTAACGCACGCAGTAAATCCTGTACTTTACTGTTTTTAATATGCGGAAACTCTCTAAGTGTATAAATAACATGGGAAAATAAAAATACCATATTGAAAATTGTGTCGGAAAGCTCAAAACTGCGTAAACAATGTAACCAATAAATTCCCATTCAGCCAGGGAAATCGTGTTCAACTATATAACACATGCAAATTTTACTGGATATTATACATACATGCAAATTATTTATTATAAAAAAGGATTGAGGAGCTTGCAGAAGTTGAAGAAGGAAAATGTAGCAAAATACCGTGGAAATTGCCAGACAAGCAATAAGAATTGCCTTTGAACAAAATGTATTGAAAAACATTCTCAAACATCGTTAACATAGTCGGAATGCACAAACAACAAAATGTGCAAGTTACACAAAAATACGGAGGTAACTTACAAAAACCTATGCAAAGTTAAACCAATATTTCCCCGTAGTAGCTCCCGCCGAAATAACTGTTACTCCACAGACAATTTACGACTAATGGGACTTGCAAGGGAGAAATGGCCTTTCAATATTGCTCGTTGCTCGTCCCAAGCAAATGCTCGTAGTCATAGGACAGAGTGTTTATAACTCTGGGATCTTCCTGCTAATCCCACTGCACATGCAAATGACATTTACTGTAAAATAGTTTTTTTTTCTTATATGAAGAAAAAATACTGCTGGAAGGTAATTTCCTTTGGTGTTCTCCGCTCTGTACATAAACAATCTTTATGTTGTATAAAAACGTATAGAGGGGAAGTACATACTTGAAACATTATATTGCAAAACAAAATAATAACATTTTATATACTAAAGAAACATATGTTTTTATAGGAGAAAGTATATATGAAAAAATCTATATTTATACAAAATTATATTAACTCTCACTGTTTTATATACAAAAATACGTAAAAAACGCTGGTTTTTATACATAAAATGAACTTACATGCACAGCTATGTATGTACATATGTATATTATATAAAATTATATAAAATACAGACCTCTTTTACAAAATTCATAAAAACCACATTCTTCCACACACGAAATTATAAGCAGGGCCTTTTTATACAGAAAAGAACACACACAACTCTTTTGTAACACACGAAAAAACCTCATGCACATGAACGAAACGGATTTTCATTTGTTTCCCCCAACCGCCCCATCCTTTCATCTGAGGCTCCGATGCAAAAAATCGACGTTCAAGAAAAAATGCATTATGACGGGGAGTCACTGAATCGAACTTAATGTTCTGTAGTTAATATAAGTATCTAACCTTGGGCCTTTGGTCTTATAAAATGTTTTCCAACAGCTATTATCTTTCTCATTTGTTATGTCAGTCGCCCTTGATGCTATTCTAAAATTAGATGTTTGCCATGGAAACCACACAATTGTATTGTGATATGCAATCCTCAAGATCACGATGTGCTATAAAAGTCTAGAAATCATTAGGTGCTACACAGCATCTTAAAATCCTTGTGTGCTACAAAAATCTACAAATCCTTGTGTGCTCTAAAAATCTGAAAATCCTTATGTGCTGCAGGAGTCAAAAATTCATTATGTGCTATAGTAGCTTGAAGATCAGTATGTGCTATAGTAGCTTGAAGATCAGTATGTGCTATAGCTTAAAAATAAGTATGTGTTATAGTAGCTTAAAAATAAGTATGTGTTATAGTAGCTTAAAAATAAGTATGTGTTGTAGTAGCTTGAAGATCAGTATGTGCTATAGTAGCTTGAAAATCATAATGTGCTATAGTAGCTTCAAAATCAGTGTGCTATATAGTAGCTTCAAAATCAGTGTGCTACATAGTAGCTTGAAAATCATTGTGTGCTATAGTAGCTTACAATCATTACGATATAGAAATCTAAAAATGGTCATGTTCTGTGTGCATAAAATTCCCAAAATCGTTATACGTGCTATAATGTGAACCTGTGGGACTATAAATATAAAGAACGAACCTTGAATCTCATAAAGAAAGTAGATCCTCCTCCCGGAAAACAAGGAAACGTGACTATTTTAAGGTCACGTCAAATAGCGTCAGGAGGTTACTAGGAACTCCCTTTAATTAAACTGGAGATTCCATTCTTCCGGTGTTTTGCATTAGTATGCAAGGAATAAGAGGATTTCTCAACACAGAGGAACATCATGTTGCGTCTTGGGATTAAAAACCCCGACAAAAATGTTGCTCTTTTTATGCATTCCGGCGTTAGTTTCTCGGTGAACAAACAGAAATGTCACATCAACCTCCAGGATATAATAGAAGCCCCTGCCGTTCCTTTCCTCCTCCCGCTGCTGCCGTTGCCCAAGTGAAAATTCCGTGACAAGTTCTCTGACATTTTCACGAATTGCTATATGTATGTAATATAGATACTAGTATAAAGTGTAGCCTAAAGCAATATCTACATAACACATTTTAAACATTATATCGCATATTTTGCATTACCACAATTCGTGAAAGGAATCATGTCCGCGAGGATGTTTCAAGACCCGAAACATAAATGTACTACTACCTACAAAATCAACTTTGTATAACCAAAACGAACAACAACAGCAGGAACAACGAGAAGACAAATGCATGAAAAAAATCCGTGGTTTTTTTATTTGTAAAATATATCAGTTCTTGTTGTTGTTTTGTCCCTTTTAGGAAGAATAGAACTAGATTGAGACTGGAGAATAGGAGAATCAGACTTGTATACGGAAGAAGAGAAAAGAGAGATTCTATAGGAAAAATGTTGGAACAGTTTGTATATGGAAAAGTCTCCGTTGTTTTTTTTACTTCCAATGTTACTAATGCACTTGTAGTGTAGGTACATTTGACTGTTCCCATGGGAACGGTCCAGATTATTTTGTAAAACTAACGTTCGACTTTGTAAATCAAGAAGTACAGATCTAACTACAAGTTTTTGTCTGTTGTAGTAGATACATTTTCATGTCAGAATTGAGAAACTGTGAAGGAAATAAAAATCGCGTGTTGCTACCACAGCAAAAGTGAAAAGTAAAGCTGATGAAATGGATAGTAGAAAAAATCTTTGGTGTTTCTTTTCAAGAATACATTTACTAGAGTGTGGGTGGAACATAAATATGCTGAAACTGAATGATAGAATAGATTTTGACAAAATCTGATAATAGAATAAGGAAAAGGAGCTTGACGGAAGATATGAAGATGAGGTTGGAGGGAGTGTTGTATAGATATATACATACTAAAAATGAAAATTGACGCAATATGAACAACAAGAGGAACAACAGGAGGAGGAAAGAAAAAAAGAAAAAGGGTAAAAGTAACCGCAAAAACCTCAAACAGCTTCTCGGAGGTTTTCACCCGATGGATGAAGCAGATGATAGGGAAGTGGCGGGAGTATAAATCAATTTGACCGGGAGGATGTTACATGTAGACACATGTGGATATGTATATCAATGAGCGGAGAGCACAAGTGAAGACATTGGAGGATCAAGAGATTTTTTTAAATCATTTCTGTCTCTTTGCATGTCTTGCATATACTAAAATGTATACACTTTGCACGTACTAAAAATTCTCTTTGATTTCTGTTTTTGTATATATGTATGTACATGTAAGTTCCTTGTCGTATCTAAAATACATAGCATATTCTTCCAGCATATAATATACTTTTTTACCTAAAATAATGAATTCTTTTCTTAGTATGTCTATTCACAGTCTATACATACTATATACAGTACGTACATAGTATATGCAGTACTATATATAGTACATACATAGTATATGCAGTACCATATATAGTACATACATAGTATACCCAGTACTATATATAGTACATACATAGTATACCCAGTACTATATATAGTACATACATAGTATATACAGTACACACATACTATATACATAGTGTATACATGCTATATACGATACATACACAGTATATACATAGTATACCTATGGTATAAGCAAGTATTTCCTCAAAATTCACCAACCTCGGAATAAGCACATACAGAAGCTATGTGCACATAAGGGAAATGATGCAAGTTTAAAAATGCACGTACAAGTTTTACTATCCGGCCCAAATCAGGACCACAAAACGAGGAAGCTGATAGGAAAAAAGAGCTGAGACATTGAGTGGAGTGGAATGGTTGACGTGGAAGGATTGAGATTGAAACGGCACAAGGAGGTTGCCTGGGATGCATCAGATACATATACTTATAGGCATGGAGACACTCTGGCTCCTCCAGTCCTTAACCATCACTGCCGGCGACATATGTAGGTGGATGGATGGATGGAGTTCAATGGAGATAAGGGCCGTCCATGTAGCGTGTCAGCAGCTTCGGAGGATTTTCCGTCGTTATTTTTTCCTTAAGCTTTTGTAATTTAATTTCTGCTACTGGAACTGTAAACTAAAAATTAAAGGGAAAAGCTTGAAAAATGAAGTTTAAGAAAAACAATTTAACACTATTAAATAAAAATACATTAAATAAGTAAAATTTTAAAATTCTGATTTAACGATTAAAATCTCAGTAAGTACATGAACACCCCCTCACGCACCCCCAACGTTATTGGCGTGTCTTTGCCTGTGCATTACAAGTGATTGTACGGACGGGATTTCGCATGGAGAAAGTGTATTTGAGAGGGTGTTCGTGAGCCTGAAATTGTTAGGTTGACAAGAAGGTAAGTATGAGATGTGGAATAGTAAATTCAAATTTTCGAAAATCCTCATTCCTCCACCAATAGTAATAGTAAATTCATACTTGTGCCACACCACAATTCCACCACAACCATCTCTTCTTATATATGCAGTTACGCATTTGCTCAAATTTCCCACACGGTCATAACCTATACACATATGTACATATGTATATACTTTTGTGTTTACATAGTAATAGACATATATATACATAACAGAGTGGAAGTCAAGGGCTGTCAGAGGAGCGGGCAGGAGACGAATGGATAAATTTAAACTTATCTTTCCAAGGGTACCAAAATCGATCTTACAGATACACCATTTGCATGAAAGCGCGTCATCCCTCAACGTGAAACTTGGAGTGAACTGACGATGAGCATTCACGTATAAAGATTATAGCATGGCCATGCTATATGTGTATTAACACCGTTTTTAAGCTATCTCATATAGGTACATACAATAGAGGACCTTCAATAAGGGTGTGCGTACATATGCAGGCCATAACATTAAGACAGGGCGGTATGTTACGAGAGGGTTAACAACGTTATAAAGGGGATGTCTTGGATAAATGTTCAGTTTCTCTCTCTGGAAGAGTTACTACTATGTATTTGGAAATTTGTGTATAGAAGATTTCATATGAAAATCCTTTAATCTAAAGATACATATGAAAAATCCTTTTTGTACAAATACATATGAAAAATCCTTTTTGTACAAATACATATGAAAAATCCTCTAATCTAAAAATACATATGAAAATTTCTTTATGTAAAAGTGCATATGAAGTCCTGTATGTAAAAATATGTATGAAAATTGTCTACGTAGGAATACTTAAGAAAATTCAATATGTATGAAAATACATATAGCTATGTACAAATAACCCTTATAAACACACATTGAAGACCTGTATATAACATCATTCTGTAACTCATGTACATACGGAGGAGAATGGGCGAGTGAAAAAAGTCATCCTCATTTGTCTCCCGTTTTTTCCTCATGATTACATTCCGTATGCATTCCCATGGAATCCATTACTGTTTTCATTGGCAGCCTCAGCTTGTGTGTGTGTGTGAGAAGTGAAGCTCTGGTGAAAAGTAAAGGGAAGCTTGTGAAGTGAAGAAAAAGAAGAAAAAGAAGTAAAGCGACTACACTAGCTAGTGTTACTAGCAGTGAAGTAAGGGATGGAAATAAAGCTTGTGAAGTAAAGGAGAAGTATAAAGCATGTGAAGTAAAGGATGCTTTTCGGGTGAGATGAAGAAGAGTGGAGAGGAGTGCGGGCGGAGTAATAGAGATAGGGAAAGTACCGGCGAAAGAAAGTTTCTCGGGTAAGGAGAAAGACTTAAAATGTGTATAATGCAATGGTGCTGACGGGTGCTGAAGGTTCTCCATGTGGAGGGATATGTAGGCCTGTGTGTGTGTTTGGGGGGAGAAAAAGAAACTATACTAGGAGTCTCGGCGGATAAAAAAACTCACAAATTGTTGGAAATTACTCGGTACAGGTCATTTGTATGATGGAATGGCAAGACATTCACTCGGTTGCACTTAATGGTCTCCACGTCCTCGTGTCTTTAGGAGACTCTTACTTTCGGAATAACTCTGGGCTACTTGCGTCTTTTAACGCCTCCACATGCTTCGGCTGGAGTGGGTTTTCGGAATTTACTCGTCTCCGGTCTGTCCCGCGCTTTAGCATACAATTTACGTTCGTCGGGGCTGTTTTGTTCTTTTTTTCTGGGGGAACATTTTTACCACTACATTTGCTATCTTCCTACTCTTTTTTATCTCTCTTTTTCTATTCTTTCTGCTCTTTCTTCTGGTTTTTTGAATTTTTTACAGAATTTTTTTTACAGAATTTACTTTTCTTTCACTACCGAAGCTACCATTTGTGACACAATTTTTAGATTTTTACAGAATTTAAAATCTTGATGTTTTGCAGAAGCTATTAATTGTGCACTGGTATCTGTAATGGCAATTTAAATATTTTATTTAATGTGTGATTTAAAATTTTATCTATTTTTTGTACTTTTGATTTTTTTTAATTTCAATTTTTAAACTAGGTATTATTTTTGAATTTTTAATCACCAAGAAAAGAAATGACTTGATCTAGGATAATTTAAAAATGCGATTAAAATTTAATATTTTTGGTAGCAAAACGTGGCTTGAAGATTTTATGGATTTTGTGTAAACGGATGTTTGTGCGTAACGGAACTGCTGTACAGAAATCATTGTAAATACATATGCGATGACAGTATAAATGGCACTGTATAAATTTGCATGGGAAAGGTTTGTGTACAATAAATTGTAAATATATGAAAAGTATGTATAATAAACATAAGTAATAGGATAAGCATGTAGAATATACGGTGGCAATAAACGTGGGTATTTTTAGACCGATGTTAATGGTTTCTATTAATAAATCCTGCATGGTGTCTAGTAAAGAGCGGAGACACGAGAGAAAGTTTCATCGGAAACTGGGGATTTCCCGAAACTCAATAATCTCTTTATTATCATTGCATGAAGCTACTGGGGTAGAGTCCGTTTTGGCCCCGCTCACTAATTTGAACCCTTGTTCTATCTGTGCAGAGGAGAAGTTAGCCCTGGATTATGAAACATTGATGACGCTAATTGAAATTTATGTTTGCGGACCTAGCGGACCTTCACCATAGCCTTTCTTCCTGTGCTTATGGGATAAATGCTCGCTCTATCCGGTCGGGACTGGGTTCTGGTTACCACAACTTTTCCAAATCCTATTGATCATCATGTGTGTATAAATGCGTGGAGTTTTGCCCCGTGGGCTTCAATAGATTTGATAAGGAATCGCCGTTGTTCTTTTGATTTCTTTGTTCCGCTTGTATTGCAGTGGTTTCATGTCATTTCCGCTAAGTTTGAGGTTATAAATATGTTTTTTTAATTTGCCGATCTTCATAGTTTTAATATTTAATTAAACAAAATTTTATTTCCCTGTACTATTCATTCAGTTTCAGAAAATTGTTTAACATTCAGCTTAGTTGTAGTTTTAATACGTCAGTATATGCTTTCACCGCATTTTATTACTTTCTCCAAAATTTTCAGAAACTTTCCCTTCATCTTAAGGCCTTCACTATAGCTTCACTTTCACTTACTTTCTCCAAGATTATGACTTTCACTTACTTTCTCATACTTTCTCTGAGAATTTTGAGCATTAAATAGTTGATAAAATAAATAAACTACATGTCTCCCCAATTTTCACATGCTTTCTCCAGTGTTCCCCGCAACCGCCGCAATATTTTCACATAAAGTGAAATTCTTCCGGGAGAATTTACGATAGTGTGTGGCATTGCAACTCTTTCGGAATATTTTTACAACCGCGCCATGTTTTCCAAACGCTGACTACTCCAGCCATGAAAAATTTGATATTAAAATCTTCGCTTGAAATTCCAAGTGTAGGTAAACATATAAATGCGTTGAATGTGTAATAAGCGGATATGAGAGCGGACGAAGCCGCCCACGCAATGATTGTGTACGTATATGTATATGAGTAATCGAATGTGCACTCTAAAAACATAGTTGTAATAATACCCAGTAATAATAATAGCAAAGGAGCGATTAAAGCCTTATAGCTTTCCTCTTCCTCCGGTCTCCGGCTACCAATTAATTTCGGTCGGGGCTCACGGGGATGATGACAGAGTATGGTGAGGATTTCCGCAGCCATTCTTCTATCCCAAATGCTCCGTTCTAATCCCATGAAAATACACACGAATATTTGGAGATTAGGGCCTTCGGCATTGTTGTACATACATATGGACTATTTGACTATATGTATACGCGTATAATACTTAAATATGTACTTCATAAGCTTCAACATACACCGTTGTATGCAATAAATAAATTGAGTATTGCATAAAAGTATATATGTACATTCTAATTCCAAGGAAACTTAAAATCAAAAACGGTATTCAATTTAAATTAAAAATTCCCAGTGCGCAGCGTGAGAGCATCATTAGATTATATACAGTACTTTGTTTGCATTTACAAAATATCAATTTATTATTTAACCATGTATATAAGTTTCATAAAGAATATTTACGTCCATAATTTAATAAAGTATTATAATAGTATCAGTACTATACCTGATAGTTCTATTTAGAGTACCTATAATAAACTCCTATTTTATTTCCTGTATACATTTATGTATGTATGTATGTATGTATGTACGGGAAGTTTTGTTCGCCATGCAATTTTATTTACCCCTGACTCTCCATCCTTTGATACTAATTAACTTGTTTGTTCCACAGGTTTCATCGGGCCGAGGAATCATCGCTCATCTATTTAACCTGAATGTTCTAGTTCCACAAGCTCACATTTTAGGAGCACAAGAGTACCATGTTCAGCAAGGAACGGTCATCAGTCTAGTCTGCATTATAGAAAACGTGAGTCTAGATTTTATTTTTATTCTTAAAATCTCTAATATTTCATAATTTCATGCACCATATAGTCATATTGCATTTGAAAACATATGGGCGGGAAGGACTTTCAAAAATATAAGTGTATATATCCATAACGTATTTACACATATTGGGAAATGTATAACGTCTTTTATATTTTAGATATTGATATATTAAGTATTCATACTACGTACAGTATAAAAGTTCTATATAAATAGTTTTAAATATATTCTAGCATATGCCAATGTTCATTCTATTGTACGTTAGGCGATAACTTCTTATAAATATAAGCTTCAGACTAGTATGAATAACTGTAAACTATTATAAACTATAACTACTATAAGCCATAACTACCCTAAACTTTAACTACTATATATTCTATATAGTCCAGTGCAGAAATTTTTTTTCAAAAAATTTTAAAAGGAAATACAAGAAAATACACGGAAGGACATACGTACATATGTACATAAACATTGTATGGATGGAGGGGATGCATAGAAAAGTGTTTACAGTCCTTTCACATTACATTGTGGTGCCAGGGACATGTCTTTTTGCAGGAGGCCTTTCCATTTCCGCTCGGATGCCTTCAATGTATGCGTAATGTATTATATATATACATATTACTTAAGCTCACATGTATGTCACTGGGGGATGAAAAGGATCAAGGGTATAACAAGCCATATGTATAGATACTTGTGCTATACGTATCTATATCTATGCTATATGTATAGATACTTGTGCTATATGTATAGATACTTGAGCTATGTATATGTATCTATATTGATGCTATATGTTATATATAAGCTCTACATATGTATTTACTCAACTGGTGTGGAACTACTAGCATTTACCATAACTACAAATGTGACAGGGAGTCAAGGCGTTTCTGATTTGCGTAAATAAATAAAAATCTCTCTCGCGTGTCTTGCCCCTTTCCTGTTGCAACTTCAACACAGCTCAACACACAGTACAGTACAGTACAGTACTACAGATCCGGCTGGGCGTCCCTTGTCGTCGTACCGACACTGTCAATTGGAAAAGTGCATCTTTTGTAGTTTGCTCACGTGTCGCTTTGTCGTTCCCTCAATGAAAGCACATAGTGTACAGATACGGCGGAGTGAGTCAAAGGTAAAGGGAATAAGGAGGGTGTGATGGAACAAGTCCACTATGAATTCACATCCTATTTACTTTCACCCAAATCTACCCTTCACCAGACATTCCTTTGCATTTTGAAATGCCTAAAAAAGTTCCTTTTATACATTGGAATGCCGTCTGAATTACAACTCTGTACTCGTAAAGGATCTATACAGCACATAAATACAATGAATGCATAAAGAACATGCATGTGAACTTCGATATGGCTCAGTAGCTTACCAGAACACATGGAGTTCTACATACGAAAATTCTTTTCATAGACAAAAAATACTTTATATTGTACTTTTAAATTGTTCTCTGCCTTTTTGACTTTTGTGCATCCAGACATTGGAACAAGACCAGAAACAAGGTGAAATGTCCATAAGATCCGTTCGAGAAACTTCTGCCCCACAAAATTCATGTTGTACATACTTGAAAACACACAGCAGAGCTTCTAATCTGTATAGCTATACTAATCTATATGTACAATGTACAATAAAATGTGTAAATGCAGAGTAATAATAATAGAAGCTACGCAATTATATGTAACGTGAAGTTATATCTACATCTACTTTGCAGAAGTTTTTACACACGAGTTTACACGTAGGATATTTAGAGTGAAACGTCAAAATAAATGCGAGAATCTTTTAAATGCATTAACCCACAAAGGTATGTATGTAAGTCACGATATGAGTATTATGGCAAGTCAGAATACTTAGGTTAATTGTACGTCCACATAATGGAAGACAAGTTACAGAGTGAGGTTTAATGTAATGGAATGTGTTGTTGCTACTGTTGAAGAGGGAAGAAATAATTCTCAAGTATTCCCTCAACAGTCGTTCCTCCTCATAGAGCTCCCGCTCGTCTCCAGAGATTCCCAAGTTTCACTTAAAACTTGTAAAAGTTCCATTGGAAAAATCCTTGTTGGGTTTGTAGTGCAGCCATGGGGCTTACTTTAACTTAAGTATATATGTGTAGCCAGATTTATGTACGGAAATCTACCCGCAAGCTTTACAACACAAGGTAGAGATTTCTAACATAAAAAAGGTTTGTACACAAAGTCTATACGCACAGACACAAAATTTACAAAGGTACAGATTTCTACAAATAAGGCTTGTTCTTACATATGTACAGACATAGAAGTTTAAACTTTAGTAGGTTTTTACATTGTACAGAAAGCGGAATACAATAAGGCCTGCTGTACTTGTTACTTGTACACCAAGTTTAGTTTTTACTTGTACAGGTGTGTACATAAGCTTTGTTATACATATGTACAAAAGTCTAAATCCAAGGTTTACAAAGTTATAAAGTCTACTGGGAAGGTTCACATGCCGCGGAAAATTGTGGTCCAGATTTACAATTACAAAACTAAACAACAACAAAGCTTTGCAGAACAACAGGAATAAAGCTCTGTGTGCCAGGTATAGTAAAAACCAGAGCAGCAACAGCCAAACGTAGTTGCAAATATAGAGAAAGCTTGTGCTCAAGTAAAAATCTGGAGGTTGGACAAGCTAGCAACTGTGTATGTATCTACTATAAAATAATACACAAATACTAGAAAGAAGAGAGTTAACGGATGATTCCTCTCTGGGAGTGAAATTTTTGTTGCTGCTCATCAGGTCCATGAAATAGTCTGTCCTTGAAGGTGAATTAACGGCTGTACGTACACTAACAGTAAAATTGTGGTGAGAAGTTTGAATTTATGGTCTGACCCTTTTTGCGAGTCCATGGAGATGAGCTTTTGCTGTATCTATCTGAATTATACACTGTGTGGGTATTCGTATTATCTTTATGTCATGTATTTAAGTAGATGTATGTACTGTACATGTTTTATGAAGTTTGCGTATGTTCCATATAGGTATGTATTGTATCTTTATTCTGCATCTAGAAGCTCACTACAGCACCGAAGGGAACAAGTTAAAGCTCTGCGTCACCATGTTATACTATAGTAACTACATGTAACTATAGTAAATGTACCCATATAGATACTATATATAGTTACCTGTGCGTATATGTTTATACATGGGTGTGTAGTTTGTTGACCAAAGGAAGACCGCAAAGGTGGTGGTTGGTAGTTTTACTTGTAATGTGACTAGTGCCGAAGATAGAGAGGGAATGACTCTGAAGTCAAGCTGGGTTAAATGGCCCTAGTGGTTTTATCCTATGTAGAAAGTTTTTTTCGCTCTTTCTCTCTTTCTCTCCGTGCTCCCTTTTTAGTCCTAATACAGGCCGCGTCGTCCTTATTGTTGTTGTTCCTTTTCCCACCATGAACCACACATAAGGACCTTATCTACCAGCGGAACCTTATCGCGGATTCCGAAAGTCTCCCTTTTCCTCCATCAGCCAGCTCTCTACTACTATAGTATAGTAGCTCGAGCTTCTTGTTGTTTATCCTCTGAAAACCTCCCACCGTTTATCGTTAGTAGCATGTAATCAGGCAATTTTCGGTGGTGGAAAAAAAGAGGTGCGGGACTTTGTGTTTTTTTTCATTCTCCTCTCCTCATCGTCAAGTAAAGTACGGAGGGGTGGGAGGTAGTTTTCTCCTTGCCTTCACAACAACCGAAGAAAGATGGGCTCACAGCAGGAGATACGGATGATCGATTTGTCCAGATTTGTCGTTGATTGTCTCGACGGCTTCCGCTTTCCGCACTTTTTCTTTCTTCTATACATAGTCAAGCAGCAGAGGCGGCGGCGGTGGCAGTTGCTGGAGATGGCCATTCATGTATCTACCCAGACGGTCATATTGTTAAAAAGCTAGTATGAAAGGATTCAAGCTTATTGTATAGCATATGCTCTATAGTATATACTAACTACATAGTAGGACTGTAGACGTAAAAATAGCTGATGATGGTAAAGTCAAATTTAAACTGGAAGGCGGGAACGCACAAGCTAAAGGCCAAACTAATAAACTTGGAGGAGATGACAAATGAACTCTTTCCCATGGAACGGATAGCCTAGGAGTTGGATGATATACGTGTATTACAGGCTTATGGGGTGCCCTACTTTACCCCACCCTCAGCCATGGATCATTCCTTGACGGATCTGCCTCTCTTACCTGCAGCCCGCTGTAAATCATTCCGTCAAAGGACATGACACCCCAATGTGTGAGCATGTGTTGCTGCAGTTACTTATAATTAATTGTTCTGCAACCTTGAATGACATTCTTCGTACGAACATTTAATATCTATATCTACATCCTTGTGTCGTGGTGAGTTGCAACGTTCACAGCATTTTTTGACACAGCAAAGATTAATGGGATATGAAAAATGATACTTTTGAGCTATGCAATATTTATTTTTTTTTATTTTGAGAATCTACATATGTATCTGCATTATACGTAAGTACAACAACGAATGCATATGTATGTAAATATTTGTTATTTTACTGTAAGGTCCAAGCGAGAAGCTTATACCGTTTTTAATAGATTTGGTTGATGTTGTATTTCTATTGGAAAACTAATATGGGCCATAAAGAAATAATGGAAATACCGAAACAAAATGCCGTCCGTGCAGAAGGGGATGCTTTTATACGTGATAACATATGATGTGGAAAAACATCACAACAGTTGCATAGCATATTCTTTTATATAGCGCTCTCTGACGCATGAGGCTGATGGTGTGTATTTTATTTTGTGCATCAAAGTGTTTCATCGCTTGATTGCACACGCGATAAGTAAAAATGGTCCTGGGAAGAAGAAAGATTAAAAATAGATTTGCTCTCCCAAGAGTTAATTCTCTCTACAGGAACTGTCTAATTACGACGGAAGAGATAGCCTTAAATAGGAAGTAAGAAGCTTTCAGCAGTCATCTCCTATCAACAGTCCTCTTCTAGTATCTCCTAATGGAGAGAAGACGTTGAAAGGCTAACGGAACTGTAAATGACAAGAGTGGATGAAAGGCGGGAGTCGGGAGAGTGGAAAGTCATAAAAAGGATGAGGACAAGGAGCCGAAACAATTAAGTCTCCATAATGCATGAATGCCCTGAAGATGCTCGTCGAGGAAAATGTTTAAAAAAAACTTGATAGCAGTAGACATATTATAATAGCAAGAATTCTTAAGGCTATCAACTAAGAATATTGCGATGTATATCTCTTTATACAGATACTGATTACAGTATACCTACAACTATATGAATGTAATCTCTATACAAACATCTTTAGAATATAGCCTCTTGAGCACAAATATCCATGAGAATGTAATCTTCGGAGAGAGCAGTTACACACAAAACCCTCTACTGCCATATAAAATATTACAGTAGGATTTACGAAAATGATCAAATATCTACATATCCCGAATACGTATTTATGTACTCATACTATATGTACAAAATATTAATACAGGCTCATAGAGGCAGGCGGAAGGAGTAATAATGACATATCTTTGATCAAGACATCTCCATTATATTCATGGTTGATATGAATTGATTGGAGACAGACGAGACTTGTCCGCCTTGACGACGGCACGTTCCAGCACGTGAGGAAGAAAGGACGGCGGAGGAAATAAATTTCGGAGGTTTCCGATACATATATCTATATATTCCCATCATTCCTATCCACTCTAAAAACTACTTCACAGAGAGACTTTATTTGATACAGTTTCTATAGTAGCTATTTACAATTATACAAGAGTTGTATAGGAATAACGGATGCTTGATACTCGAGTGTAGCTTCAAGTATTATTAACTATATGTATATCTACATACATATAATAGCTAAGTAAGTATGAAAACGCTATACTTACACATGTATCTACTAGTATAGTTAACTATAAGTATAGATACATTACCAAGTATAAATGATCTATGGAACATACATAGCAATGAAAACACAGCTATAAAAACTGCGCACGTTACAAAGTAAGCTTAATTTTTGATTATGCAGCCGTCCGTACATACCTAATTATGTCAACAAAAAGATTTTTTTCGAGGAATTCCCTTTCTTTTGACATCCTTAGAAGTATCTTTAGAAGGAGTATTATTATACATTAATACCATTATGTAGACACATGAAAAGTATGAAAAGCAGTAAATATAAATTGGAAAGAGCTCATATGGAAGCTTTCAGATTTCTCACACACGGGAAAATGCTGATGATCGTAATAATATATACAGAGAATAACTATTTTCCAAAGCATAAGCTCACGTGCACACGTCGGTGAGGGTGTGTTTAAGAAATTAGCTGAGCATATGAATCTCCGTCGACAGCCGCCGTGTGTCTAGTCGCCTAACAATGGAAATCAATAAAGCTGTTAACACACAGAAGGGCTATGCTGGGGAAAAAGGGATGAAAAGAATCAATTTAAGGAGAGGAAAAAAATAATTGAAGCAAAAACAAACTTTGCAAAGGCCCCGGGCACTTCCAGTTGATACAACTTTTTTTATTCGTCTCCTTCAGTCCGTAATACTTCTTCACTAGACTATAGCCGTATGTACTTTTACTACTAGTTATTTTGTAATCCTTGAGCAGTTGCAGCTAGAGAAGTTATCGGAGCAAGGAGATGATGATTGCGTGGAAAATGATTGTAATGAAGCTACTGAAGAAAAAGCGGGATATGAGGAAGGGTTTGGAATATGAAATTCTACCCGAAACTACTTGTTGGAGGAATCAAAACTTTTTTACGGTAGGACGGAGGTCGAGGCGACGACCTTCTCCTCTAATAATAACCACGCCGCTAAGTCTATGTAATAATAAAGTTTGTACATAATGGAGGGGCAAGGATGAAAAAAGGTCAAGCTACGACGACGGGATGATCATTTCTTTCTATCTCGATGACTTCTCAACTTGTAGAGGATGAGATAGAAATTGTAGTCAACAGTCAGGGCAGTTATAGTCAACAGTGAGAGAGTCAGTGACTCTTGTAAAATTTTAGGATGATGATAGAATTTCCTATAAACTTAGTAGTCCGGGAATGACTGACGGAGTTGCGGGGGAAGATTCAAGTATGTATATTATATGCAAGTACTACGTATGTATATTATATATGAACTAACACACATGTACGTAGATGGGAGAAAGCTATGAATTTCCTTTCCTATCTCGACTCTTACTTTCAATGGACATTTTCAGCATATTTCCTTGGGTTTGCTACATTATGTAACTTCATCGTCTTCTCTTCAGCACTTTACTCTTGTATGTCGTCGCGGGGTCGTTCCGTTTATTATTTGTGCCCAGCTTCTTTTTAGGCAGTAGGTATATAATTATGTACATGTAATTTCTGTATCTCCGGGACTTCAGATGCTTCGGATCTTACTTGTACAGCTTGAGTATCTTCAGGTTTACATGTTCAGCTTTAGTTCTATAGGCTCACTTCTAGAGATTCAGTATCTTCAAGCTTGCATTATACATACAAGAAGTATCCTTAAGGCTACATAGTTCTTCAGTATCTTCATTTCTATGTACAATTTCAGCATCTTCAAGTCTATTAACAATTTCAGCATCTTCAAGTCTATGTACAACTTCAGAATCTTCCAGTCTATGTACAATTTAAGCATCTTCAAGTCTATGCACAGCAGAATCTTCAGGTCGACATCTATGTACATCTTCTTGTGTATCTCTGAGCACATGTGAGCATCTTGAGCATCTTTCTGGATGTGTACATCTTGAGGAGAAGTACGTATAGAGATTAATACATATACCTACGGAGAAGATAGAGTTCAAGCAAAACGGGCAAAGTTGACTTTGTTCGGGAAGAATTTAATGGTTGTTTTTTGTCCATGTGGAGGAGAGGAAGAGGCGCCACCGTTATGTACCCATGATTGTTCTCTTTCTCCAGCCCAACTTTCCTTCAACTTCCGACTCTGTTACACATGGAGAACTCCTACCACTATGCCAGTAGGAGTATTGGAAGGCCGCAGTTACTGTCGTCGTTATAAAACGTCCCTTTCAGCTTTACAACCCCACGTAATTATGGACTGACTTGAATTTCCTATTTATTTGTCCCTGGCGTATGCATGGAGAGTGCATGTTATACACTTAACATGCATGGGCCCGCTCTCCGTCATAAGAACGCGAGGCTATTAAACTATATACTGTGTGCATACCACATTTGAGGGTTCTAAATTTTCGACGGCCGAGATTACATGTTCGTAGCTAATATTCATGAGGTACTTGTTAATAGCCTATGTATCTTCGGGTTAAAGGACCAGGCTCTTTTTTATATTGACACAGTGTTATATTCCGCTCTGTTTGCTAATACAGCGCCCGACACAGTCTCTCAACTGCTTTATTTAGTCAAAGAGTCCATACGTTTTTGTAGATTCTCTCCCAAGGCTTTTCCCGACGTACACATTCTATTTCTTCTGTTAAATATTGGCTGGAGGACATATTTATGCATGTAATGCATACATTGCTGTCCCAAAGTAACTATAGTAGCTATTATATATAGATGATATAAAGAAATCACATCACGTTGACCATGCAGCAAGGTTTGTTTGTAGTTTTTGTATTGCAAGAACGTGTAATAAGTGACGCGGAGCTTTGAGACAGCTATTGCGTTTTTGAAAAACCGACCAGCACTGCAGTCATGCTGGTATGCACTACATTTTTATGCACTTTTCATAAGAGTACATACTACTAAGTGTGCTACGACAGCAAAAAATTGAATTACATATTTTATTGTATTATGATAATGCCGAAATATTCTATTACACTCTGAACAGTAATACCAAAAAAGTAATATAAAAAATCTAATTACAAATGGACGCAGAACCCGAAAAAATTGCAATACACAAGTGGATGACGACGAGACCGAAAAACCATTACAAAATGTAGAAATAAAGCGAAAAATTGCATTAGACTGCACTTGCGATGAGAAAAATTTCATTACGTATAGATACTTTCTAACATATGTAACATTAGATCCGATAGCATATGTTGTGTATTTGACCAACATATGTTACATGTTTTGGTAAAGCAATGCTTTATTATTACACAGTCAAGAAGAAGTGGAGACGGGCTTGGTTGGTAGTTTACAAGGTTAGTGTATACAGAAAAGTCGTAATCTGGTAGATTAGTTGCAGGAGATTGGAAGGTTAAGGCTTACTAGGGGAAAACCGATTGAGAGAAATCTCCGGGTAAGGTTTTCCACGATCAGAGTACATAAAAAAGTAAACTCCGTAACTGTCCATTAGATTTGTTGACAAAGACGTGATGAAAGTTCTTTGGGCTTGGACTTGGTCAATTTTCCATTGAGAGAGACTCACCAGCGTCCAGGACTTTTCGCTGTAAGCGTAAATACAGGACGTCTAGGATTACATGGTCGATGTAGGTGTTTCGAAGCACTTCCTCCTATTACCATTGAACTTCCTCCTCCGTTGTATAGAACGACCAAGCTGGGATAAACGAGACTGTTTATAGAGATTCTGCTTTTACTCACACGTACGAGTCCCCTGGGAGTCAATCGAAGATCCGCTGATACAAAGAGTCAACTGAAATCTCATCATAATCACGTTCACACGAAAAGTGCAGCGTCTGTTATATTGCGATAGAGTTCCTGCTTCTCCATATGAGAGGTTGCGTATACCCTTGTATCTATATAAATACGGATATGTTTCTGAAGGATAATAGAGCCAGTGGCGGAAATATATCCCTGCCCGCATTGCGTCCATATACACTTTCTTCTGTCTCCGGTTTTTTCCGCTTCATGGTACGAACCTTGTAGTATATATGGAAGTATATGTGGAAGTATATGTAGTAGTATATGTGGAAGTATATATGGAAAAATGTATGGAAGTATGTATGGAAGTATATATGGAAGTATATATGGAAGTATGTATGGAAGTATATATGGAAGTATATGTGGAAGTATATATGGAAGTATATATGGAAGTATGTATATGTGGAAGTATATATGGAAGTACATATGGAAGTATATATGTGCTGTAAACGAGCCTCGGAAAGTTAGACAGTCTTCTAACCCGATCATTGGGCCTAAATTTATTTTATGTCGGAGGATTCAATGAGATAAATTGACAGGGAATGACAAGCTCCGGTCTGGTCATTTCTTATTCACACAATATGTCCACCTTGTACATACATCCGACTTTCTACCGATCCCGCACTTTTTATTCTTATCTCGTCATGAACAATAATCTACATCTCCTCAAAGACTAGCAATTTACATCTCCGGACTATAGTTTTTGAAATGTAGATTACTATATATAGAATAATATATTCTCAACGACAAGTAATCTATACCTACGACGAAGCTCTTACTACTATAATACTGTAATCTTCTCTTCCGCAAAGCCCTCAGAATAGTAATGTGTAATTTTGCACAACTGTACATTTACGTTTCGTCAAAAATCCTGAAGATTAGTAACCTTGATCCAGATTTTTTTTTCATCTGTACATCGATTAGTACTTACGGTCCCACGTTATTAATCCCGACTCCGTTGTCACTGGCTGTTACTGCGCCACTAAAGACTTTAACCCGGAGTAGCACTAGTACTTGAGATTCCAATGTTGGAAACATTATTGAAAATTGCACAAGTTCGTCTCCTCAAATTCCTTGCACTTCTTGAGGTGGGTATGTCAGTCTGTATACTTGTAAAAGTATAGGTTAAGTGAAAGGTATACCCAAGTGAGTATCAGAAGATGCGGGAGAGGAAGCATATAGAAGGAAGTTACAAAAACCTTTCTCTTTGTGGTCAGGGAGTAAAAAAAAGAGAGAATAGGGGAGAGGGAAACTTGTCGTTAAAATTGCTTCGACTACTAAGTCCGCATACAAAGTACAGAACCAGAGGGAAGACAAGCACCAAAGACTTTAAAAACTTGCAAAAAAAAGGGTTCTTCATGTGATCCTTACATACCTACATGAACTTCTTTAGGAGGAATTTCTTGAACAAGAAAGGAAGATGAAAGAATGCAGATTTTTACATTCCTGGCATCCCGAGTACAGAAACCTCGAAAAATGAAGCACTGACGGCTTCCCTGTAATAAAAGAAAGCTTATTACCTATACAGTATTCCAGAAATGCGTTTTCTGTCGTGGGCAACAGGCGATAGAGGTTGACTGAAGGTATAGAGCGTATCGGAGCCAAACGACGGAACGGTGGCAGTTCACAGGAGAAATATGGAGACTGGTTGGAAATGTCAAGTGACAGCGAGGGTACATATATAAACAGAGTGGCATGATGAAATCACTTTTGGTCATTGTCTGCCCACTCCTCTCTCTGGTTTTCTTTAAAGTCTTGCAACGTTTTTTTTCCTTGTGCAACGTTTTTTTGCTTGAGACTTGCCTCCTCCGGAGATATTTTCCGCTTGGCTTTCTCGTTGACCGATGAATTTTTGGAGGGATAGTGGAAGTGTAGGCCGACAAGCGACACTATATTGGGTATAGAATCTATAGTAGTAGTAGTAGTAGTAGTAGGATTTTCGATTAGAAATATGTTCAATTTTCTGACCAGGTTGACATGGACAGGGAGTTTTGTCGAGAGGCATGGCTCTTTACGCAATTTTCGCACGATCTCCACTCCCTTACTGTAAAGTAAATGGGCGGACGTGAGGGAACTAAGTGGAGCTCTTGAAACGTTACTTGCAGTTTATCCTCACACGTCCACAGACAAATTTCATCCTCCAGAAGGAACAAGGGAGAGTCGCCATGGAGGATGAGGACATGGCCAAGAAATAGAATTCTTCCTGTGGTTTGACCCATATTCCCTATGCCTATAATGTCTCCACCTCTCCAGGTTCCCCCATACTCATATCATATGGAGTCTCATAGGGAGGGGAAAAAAGCACATTTCCATGACAGACTTTTTGATTCGAACCGTAATAACAACCATGTTTAACTTTTCATCATTCCAAATTGTTTTAATGGTAGCCCTCCCATTGTCATTACATGGTTGACTGGACGAGGAGTGAATTCCTAATGGACATCAAGAATTCATTTGAGACGACAAAAGTCCCGACTTTTTCTGAATACTTTAATTCCGCTGAGCCTTTCCTCTCCCACTGCACTCGCAAGAACTCACCTTCTTTGTGGATTGTGGAGTCTGGGCTGTTGACATTATAAAAAAGTTGCCCGAGTATTGGCTTTGGCTGTTGAATGTTGAATGTTAAAGAAATCAGGAGAAAGTTTAAAATTTAAATGGTCTCCTTCACATTTTTCCCCATTTAACTGCATATAATGAATACATAGAATGTATGTAATGAGGAGTTTTAGTGGGGGATTGAACAAGTCAAACATTTCACAGTGGTCTTAAGCACCCCTTGGCTCAGTCTTCGACAAGTCTCCTATGTCGTACACTTTCCAAACTCCAGTCTATAGTTTGGTCCGTCTCTCTGTATTTATTTTCCTGACTTACTCTTCTTCTGCGAACAATTTAGACTCCAGCTCTTGGGGTATGCGGTGAGGTAGTAGGTATATCTCTACATATTAGTTTCAGATTGAGTGCCCACAGTTTGCGAATGGATTTGTAAAGCTCATAAAATGATTTTGTGCCAAACTCAGCACTTTGTTTGAGTGAAAGAACGAAAGAGACAGATTGAAGGAGAGTTTGGGAAACTATTTTGATTCCTCAAGTATATCGCCAAGTATGACTTTGTTCGAACTTTCTCTCACTCACTCTTCGCCTCCTCTCTTCATACAAGTGTGTGGCCCCGTGAATCTTTTTTTTCTCGATGGTTAAGGCTCTCTTCATGTTCCACAAAGTCAACAGCTTCTCTCTGGGATAAAGGAACGATATTCCCAAAATACTCTTTCGTCTCTCTCTCTCTTTCTCTCTCTCTCGGCCCCTCTTCATCGAAATATACATACGTGGGAGCGTCTTCGCAGGCGTTGTTCAAGCATAAAAGAAAAACTAATGCGAGGAAAGAACTAGTAACTGGTCAACTATGGAGAGAGTGAAGGGAAAAAGACAAGGCTTTTTCCTGTGCAATGAAAAAAATCCTTTTTTTTTATACTTGGACAAAATTCTTTCTTCTTTTCCTCCCTTTCTTCTCTCGTTTGTTACAAGTCCGTTCGTGACGTACTCATTTATCTGGAAATTGTATTTATAACAATGAAAGTTTCATACGTAATTTTGCTCTCGACGGGATTGGCTTCGATGTATCTCAGAGATACTCTGACGACAGTGCTTGTTGAAACACGCTGTTGTTCCATGTAACACACAAAAGACCATTTAGGTTAAGAACAAGTCGGCTGGTCTTCAAAGGAATTGTACTCAACTTACTTAGAAACTCGAGATGCCAAGTTAACGAAGACATTTTGGCGACGCCACAAAGTGGATTCCTTTTTGTAAGTGGGATAAGAAAGGGAAATGATGAAAACCAAGTCAAGACACGACATGCAGGAATCTTCACTTGACCGCATTCTCTTCCACTGCATGTCGATTGGATTATGCATTGATCACACGTCTGGAGCATTTCTTTTTTTTTAAGAGAAAAAACTTGCCTCTTCTTATTCCTCCTTCCTTCCTTTTCGCCCCTGATTATCAGGCAGGCTCATAGCTTTAAATGTTGATAGTAGATGTGTGGATGAGCTTCCTTCTCCCAATGAGAATCCTTTACATTAGCTTGTCTCGTACGTTTCCTTGAAGAAGTGCCGGCCTGTCAGAGTATAGAATAGTCAATTTAGGAGAGAAACATTTTTTTGCGCTTTTTTTTTAAACCTTGTCGGATACATCCGAAAGGTTTTTTTATCCCATGACAATAACATACAAATTTGCTAGTACCACATTGTACATGACCTAAAGCTATAAAGAGATACATGATGCAGTTAGGCGAATGTGGGATTGAGAAATAGGGGCAGTTAAGCAAATAAAGATTCAGCTTAACATACATATGAGGAATAGCAGCAGTTTTGCAAATGTACAAAAATTTAGCTTCGGGGAGTATGGACAGTTAAGCAAACACACAGATTTAGATATGAGGAGCAGGGATTGGGAAGTCAAAGTTAGTTCAATTTTGCAAAACTACCATGCATTGATGTAAGACCATTTGGCTTTAGAATCCAAGGACAATGTTCATAGTAGTGAATCTTGCGGAGCTGATGTTGCTGTACAAGCAGGACAAGAAGTTATTGTAGAGTACTCATATCTATATATTAGTAGATACTTATACATATATAGAGATACTTTTATACATAAATAGAGAGCCTTTACTATACATTATGAGCCGGGAGAATGGTGAATTCGGATTAGTTTTCGAAGTTGAAGATCTTGAGTAGAGATTTTATGAAGCCTTACTGCCACTATCACCTCCTTTATAGATGTATACATAACTGAGCAAACATGAGAGGGACGTTGTTGAGAAAGTTGGTTGCTTCCAGGATCAGGCAGGGGAACAGCTAGAAGAAACGTCCATGCAGACACACATGATCTATACAGGCCTCTCTTGACTAGAATATCAATTGGTCTTTCATTTTGCAAGCTCCTATATATTCCCCCAGCATTAAGTCAAAGTTTCGATTTTGTTTCAAAAGGCTCAGTTAAGATGAGGCGATATTATATAGCGACGACTCCATAATTCAAGTGAATGGAGCAGCAAGGACCAAGTCTTGGTTTTTCGCAAGTGGTAAATGCCTTCAGTTGACTTCTTGGCTTTTCACACACACACACACTTTATGACCACTACAGACCTAGTTCATTGCTGCTGCCTCTATATAATACTGGACTACTGCTGGTGCTTGCAGGGCACAGAGAAAAAGAGAAAGAGAGAGAGAGAGAGAAACTTATTGCTGGGGCTGGGTGATGCTGGAGGAAAATTCGTCAATCTTTTATTCCTTATATATAAGGAAGCATTCCGTGTTATTTGTCCGGGCTTCCATCCATAATTCAAGTGGACAACGGGCCCATTTGTACAAGAAGGGGTAGATCCTTCTTTACGACGGATAACATTACTTGCTTTAATGGTCCAGCGTTAACAAGGACGGATGAGAGGGTGACAATTTGCTCAACACTCGAGTATCTCCACAGAATAAGGGGAAATGGTTGTCTCTTCAATTTGTTATAGGGTTGGATTTCACCAGTCATTCTGTAGGGTTGGATTTTACCAGTCACTAGATATATATCCATAAGGTTAACAGTATTATATCACGCTAGATTTTGTCATTATAGAGGGTTAGATTTTATCATTATACTATATAAAGGGTTAGATTTTATCACTGTATATAAAAGGGTTAGATTTTATCGCTATACATAAGGGTTACAGATTTCATCATTATATATAGCGTGGGATTTAACCATTATAGAGCTAAATTTTCCACCGGCGTCCATGATATATTTAGAGTCTAGTGTGGGACTCTGAAGGGACTAGTGAATACTTGATGATGACTTGGGCCGACCGAGACGACGAACATGTTGTCAAGCAGTCAGTGGGTTTTGAATTCACTTGTTGTTTATTTTCACTATGTATAAGATTTCGGTGAAATGGATATGGTGTCTTGATGGTAATGTCAATCATGTTGTTCTTGTCATTATACGAGTGGATTCCTCCTTCATTTAGTCAACACGTTTGCATTATAAAGTATACATATGTCTGTATAAAGTTGAACATCTCACTCTCAAGTCTTCTCGAACATTGCACTGCAATATCCAAACAAATGTTTTTGACGCAGTAGATGTACTCACTGGGGATCCACAGATATATTAGAATTGCCGTAAGACGACAGTTCACTATTATTAAAACTATATGCACTTGTACATATATAAATAATAAGTTTATCAAGTTATACGAAAGTCAACCAGAGTTGGGTGCTCACACATTCATAGCTTCCTTCAGCCAAATGGTATCTTCTGTAGTAGAGATAGTGTAGTTGTATAGTAGTAGTAGGAGTATCTATAGTATAGTAGTTGTAGTTGTAGTAAGTAATACCTACATAGTAGTACATGGTTTTGAGAATGGGAGTCTGTCCGATTTCTCGGGGTGGATCCAACACAGCATGGAGAAGAATAAACAGTAGTGTTGAACAAGCTCATTTAGATATTCTCTTCATTTCTTGAGCAAATAAACGGCCCATTGTCCTTGCAACATCATTCTCAGTATATATGTAATGTCCTCTGTGCGTAACACTTTACTGCAATTTCTCTTCCAAAATCCAAATTATGTACGCAAAATCTTGTATGCAAACAAGCCCGGAGTAAAATCAAATATAAAAACAAGTTTCGACTAAATCCTATTGTCGTGTAGTAAATAGCAAGGGGCTAAAAAGCAAAAGCTAGTGTACATTAGGTAAATAGTCAGTATATTCATACTGCAAATAGTATGTACAATTCTGGAAATAGTATGTACATACTGAAAATAGTATATGTACATATTGAAAATAGTATGTACATACTGAAAATAGTAGTATATACATACTGCAAAAAAAATGTACCAGGTCTCTTGTTAAAACCTTCGGGCCTGGAGATGCAAAGCGCATACTATAGATATTTTTATAGCAAGTAATAAAAGAGAAAAGCAACCACTATTTCAACATGATATCCGTGCACAATAATGGCACTCATATGAAATAAATCTCTTTGTTGTCAACATTAGCCCGGTCCTCGAAACAAGAGATGTTTTATTTGGCCGAACGGGTAGCGACAACAAGATAAAGGTATTTTATTAGGGCCACCAGGTATTTATCCACAAGGGAGATTTTGTTGGATTGACCGAGGGTATAAATACTCAGAAATAGATATTTTATTAGCCTCAATGGGTTTACACACAAAGAGATGAAAGTCCGCATCAAAGAAAAGTACTATACTGGCAGAATTAAAGCGAATAATTTGCCGCATCAAGGGTCTCAAATGTTGGGAATGTGTGTATAGGGTTTAGTATTATGGCATAGAATACTTTCACGCAGCGAATCCCTGATTTCACTTAAACGTATAGAAACCGTATGTTCGTATATAGATCAATGTGTATTTATATGGAATTAGTGTGGGTGAAGTTGAAGTCAACATGCTTGTGTATATTGACATAGAATCAACGTGTGCCTATACATATATATGGAATTAGCGTTCGTATGTGGGTGAAGTCAATGTGTTCGTATTAGAATCAATGTGTTCAAACAGGATTAATGTGTCCATATATATAAAATCAACGGGATCATATTACACAAGTAAATACACTGGAATGTCAAATAAAAGTTAATATGACAGAATTGTTCGCTTCCATAAACATGTTGTTTAGCTAAGGATATATAAGCTCTCTTTTTGCACAACCTCTTCCCTTAGTTCTCTCTCTCTCTCTCTCTCTCTCTCTCACTCTCTTCCTCTCTCTTTCTCTCTTCACATATCTTTAGGTCATTGAGGCATGAGAAGGAGGAATTCCAAGGGAGAAAATAATGTTGTTTGTTGTGCAAAAAAATTGAGGATAGATTCCTCACATTTTGGAATCTCAGGCCTTACTACTTTATATATGGAGCAAGAGACCATATGTTACCGGAACAGCGTTCAAAGTCAAGGAAATAGGTACATGAGATGTTTGAGTCAGAAGGAGTCGACAATCAAATGACATGGCAAATTGAATTCAAATCGTAAAAGCCGTTTAGGACAAGCTACATCAAGAAGTCAGTGCCACCCAAGCATTTTCAAGGAGCAACACATGCCTCCCCCGTCAGCTCCTTATGGTTGCTATAATGCGGGAATCTCTTCAGTTCTTCTTGTCGGCGGAATCCCAAGCACTCTTATTGCCGGTCCTACATACCTATCCTAGTAAGCTGTTAGTACGTGAAAGCTTGGAGGATATCGTCGACAAACACATGGGGAGAGAGAGACATAAACAATTGAAACTGTAGTACTAGTATTCGAAGCAATCATGAAAATAGAAAACAGTACCATTTCATTGACTTGTTTATGACGAGCTGACTCTTTGACGGCGGAACAATTCCATTCTCTTCTCCAAGATGCAAATTATGGCTTGCGTTATTGGCATTGCGTAAAGTAGAAAAATAAAGAATGAGACAGTCTATAGAGGATGGTCGTGTAATAAACGTAAATGTATTTCTGAGTGTACACAAAGCCTTGCCGAAAAATTGCTCCCTCCGTGCACATATAACTTCCTATATGCTATACCTATCATCAGTATACTATACACTTTATAAAAGCTTATACATATTGATGCCACACTGATGCGAACACCATTTGCTATGAAGTATGTAGATCTATGGAACTATTATATCCCTTGTTATCCCAGGGATGATGATACAATCTAAAACTATTCATCTCAAATGTGCATTTCTTCGCGGAGCTCTCAACGTGTTCTGGTGCAGTCGTATCAATACACCACTTCCGACTATAGTAGCCCCTAATATTTTATCCGTACGCAGATATGACAGGGGCATTTTTCCCGAATTTCTTTCAAGAAATGTAGTCAGTGAAGCGGGATTTTCCCTCGCATTTGAATGGTCCCATTTTCAAAGGACCACTACTTTCTATATTTTTTTTGAATAGTTATTGCTCAGATATTTCATTTTTCGACAGTGTTCAATGCTTATACATGCTATGTATTCCTTTTTTTCTTTTATATACAGAGTCCGCGTCAGTCTCCGCAGTACCTGTACTGGTATCACAATAACCAGATGGTTAATTATGGGTCCGGGGTGAGTGTCCACACTGAGCCGGGAATCCGAACGCACTCCAGATTAACAGTTCCATCCGCGGGACACCAACATGCGGGCAACTACACTTGCAAGGCCTCAAACACTCAACCAGCCACCGTTCAAGTATACGTCTCTGATGGTGAGTTTTGCAAAATTTATACAAAAACAACAAAACAATTTTTTTTACAAAAAAAAACAATTTTTTAGCATTAAATTCCCGACAATTTATCGTATTGATATTGATTTTGTTTAGCTTCTGTTAGTAATGTCTATTACGTTTGTAAACGATTTTTGGCACTTAATTCGCAGTATTTACTACTGATAATAGCACTATAAATAATACGATTATTGATAGTACATAGTCATTAGGAGTAAATACAAGTAATAAAGAATTTATCAAGGAACAAGGCGATGTAAGGATGAGTTCCAGTATAAAAATATTAGTCATGAGGGAGTATTGATGCAGTGAGTAAGCGGAATTTATGGACGCAACCAGTACGTTAGTGGTAAGAAGTAACGATGTTGTGTGTCCGGAGAAGTTGTTGAGTAGCGAATTTAAGTACTTTTATAGATATGTATGGATGATATGAGTAAAGTTTTGGAGTTGTAATCCTACTTGACACTTGACAGTAAATTTGTACAAGTATTCATAATGTTTGCATTTGATTTGGTACACACAGGACTTACAGGAGATAAAACAGCCGCCATTCAGCGTCAGAGTGGTTCCCATTTTGTTCCACATTGGTGGACACTTCTGATGGCAGATCTCTTCCTCGTTTTTGGGATGCATGTCCCTTTCAACCACAGATAAAATATGATGGGCACACATACGGAATCTCTCCATTCCTAGTACTTACCATTATAGTTTCCCACTTTCCAGTAAACCCATCAGTCAAAATGGTCGATCAACTCATTTTTACTACATATATATACTTACTCAACTATAGACCCAGCTTTCCTTCCAGAACAGTTCTTTCTCCCTGCCACCTACTCTTGTTTATTCCCTGAACCTTCTTCGACTTCAAGTACGTACGTTTATTTACTATATACTTATAGTAAATATACTATATGTATAGTATAGAGTATATGCACAATTCTTAACCTACTATAGGAGTAAGCAATGGATCGAGTAGGATTTGTACAAGAGTCGCATGAACACCTTCCAGATCCTCCAGAAATCTTATATGTATGTATGTATACTTCCCTTTGACAAGAAAAAATAGAAAAAGTTGTAGTTGACTACATAAAAATTCTTGAGGATAAATCGTCGTCACCTCCTCCCACATACAAATGCCATTTTTATACTTATGAAATCTGTCCTATTAACATTAAAATACTAACCCAAATTCCATTGAAGACCTACTGTCTCTTAGAATCAATGTGTAAATGTACTTATATAGAGACCCAATTTTTCCTGCAAAAAGGTCTATCTGTAATACATCCCACAAACACAGTTACACAGTCCGTATACAGAGTGGAACCATAAATATATGGTTAATTGAGCAAATTTAGCCTGGTGCATGGGCCAAGGACATGACTTTTGGAATCGGAAGTCTTTTGTTCGGGTCACAATCATCACCACCACAAAAGAAAGAGAAGTGAACTTGTGCCATGAGCTCCGGCCGGAGAGAGAGGCGAAAAAGCAGAAGAAAAGAGAAGGAGATCCGAAATAATCTCTTAGGTAGACCTCGCCATCACACCCGAATTCATCATGCCATCTACAGAAGTGAAACGCCAACTTTACTCTTTTATGGGGAAAGAATAAAAACGTTTACAAAAATAATGCTACAAAATTTCCGTGGGATATGAATTAACAATTAAAAATTATTGTTACGTATTAATAAACTTGGATTGTTACTTAATAATGCAGTTAATTAAAATACAAACTTGTGATTAGCTTGTAAGTGTAAATATATGTATATAGGATCCTCTGACATAATGAATAATCTAATTGTTAACATTGTAATAAGAGCGCGTGTTTAAAATAAAATAGTGGGGAGGGGGGGGGGTTTGTTTAAGGTAACATACACTTTGGTGTGGATAATTACATATTAAGGAAATATACATTAAACTTCTAATTTCCGGTTCTTTACCTCTTTAATAAATACCTGTGAAAAGCTATTTTAGGGAAGTATAAATGCCCTGAAAAAAACCGGTCTGCAGAAACTATAACGATATTAACTCTATATTGCTGTTATTAAACTGAATGAGCTGAATCCTGGTGGCGAACCTTTTTCTTGTTTATTGTCACAACAGTTTAACAATTATACAAAAATTAATTACTTATAGTTAAATGCTTGCAAGATTAGGAGGGAGTAAAGATAATTTATTTACTATAGAAAACATTTATTCAAATCACACTAATATAACACTAAATAACTACTTATAGGTTGTCATGACTATAGAAGTTAGAGTTTATTGGTTTTCTACATATACATACATACAAAGTGTACAAATTATTCATCTTCAGAAGCTCAGAATGTTATATGTCGGGGTATTCAGAACATAATTGCTTAATTGTGACGTTATAATATAATTGTAACTTTTGTATCACCATTTCTGAAGGTAATATTACATAGATAAGCAATGTTATGCTATATACTTTGTTCACCCAATACCTAATAAAGCCATGTGTATACTCTTCAAATTACATCGATTTTGGATTAATAAGTCATATGTTAGGACTGGATGAGATTATTTATGTATGGGCATTTTGTCAACCATATACCTGCCCGATAATGTGCACATAAAGAAAAAATGTCAATACTTGTACTTGTACATGTCAACAACATTTTCGGTTGAGTGTTTTTACGTGTTTGTTAGTTTTGTTAGTTCCAATAGATTACAATTTGCCATATTATTTTGTTACATCTTTGTTTATATAGTAGTTACTTCGATCGATGTGCAATTAAATTTTCTATATTGATATTTCGCGTTACAGAAAATCGTTTATGCTGTCAAACAACTTTTATGCGAGTCTTCACCGACGTTTGCGTTTTTAAATGTTCTACATGTTTTTATGATTAATAAGTTAGTTTCCTGGCATATGGTAAACAATAGGTAAATGTAAAACTCTATAACGAAATAAAATTTTAAAAAAGTGTGAAGTGTATTATAGTTCATAGATGATTTATATATTAAGATGTGCTAAAAATTTTACACGTATAGGTAATTCAATATCTGCAAAACTGAATTTAGTTATTTAATGTTATATTGGATGTTTCACGATTGAAATAATGCTAATAATTATAAATTGTTATTATTATTTGAGAGATCTTGATGTCAATATATTTGAAAAAAGTTTAAATAAATATTTTGAAAACAAATATAAGAATTTTAACGTTAGGTATATAGTGTAAATTATAAGAAACAGTAAGTACGGAGTGTTGCATTTACCTATATGCATGCCATTAAAATTTAATATTTACATAAATATAATATGCTGTTAGTTTGAGTAGCTGTTTATGTTGTTTGAGTAGTATATATAGTTACTTGTTTAAAAGCAATAATAATATTCATACTGTATTAAAGGTTACGGTTACATAAATAAATACTTAATTCTTGTAATATTAAGATTACTTGAAAGGGGTGATCTTTAAAACACAATGTATATGCTTTCAGATTACTTAATGTATACTTACGGAGTGAGGGAATGTAAGGGTGGAGTAAATGAAGATATATAAATAAATTGTAGATAAAGTTGTACATATACAGTGAAATTATATTATAAGAGTGACTGATGCTGATATTTAAAGCTGGTGTTACTATAAAGGAAACAGAATAAATAAAATTAATGCGATCGTCTATATAAGAGAGAATGTATGGCTTGAATTTTATTCAATACAAAAATTTTAAGTTACTGTAAAAGTCTTACAAATTTCCAGAAGCAAGGCACTGAAGCATTTTTGGATTCATCAATCAACAATTGATTATACAAAATTAAAAATATTAGCCGCACTTGCATCTTTGAACTTAAAATTAGCTTATTTGCTAATAAACAACGAAAACGAATCCTTCTAAATGGATACAAAAATCATTGATTAATTAAAGGAGGACACCGGCATCCATTGTCTTCGTAGCATTTAAATACAAAATATTTCCTATGACTTTGCTTTCGAAGAACAGGCGGTGAAAAATTGAAAACATTTTTGATTTTTGTACAATTATAAGTATATAAAATATTTATGAGTACGCTTCGGTTAAACACGCTAAATAATTTGTAGCATCAGTTCTTACTCTCTTTAGCTAAAGCGTTGGTTACAAAAGCAGAGAACTTAACAAAGTTCTCATTTTCCATAATGTCGTTGAAGGTGGCAATGGGATCACTACAGGTGTCTAACTTGAGGACATTTGAACGGATTTCGGGATTCTCCAGGAACTTCTTCAGGTCAATCAGGTTTTGCCCTTCCGCTAGCATTTGCAACTTCTCCCTTGGCACTGTATCTTTGGTTGGGTAGAAATAATGTCTATCAGGTGAAGGATTTGTATCCAGTACAACTTCCAGGGGTGGGGGTTCCTGACGAGGTTCACAGCTGGTTTTATGGGTCTTGCAACAGCTCACAGAGCAGTATTTCAGGTAACAAACCGGGCATTTGTATGCTGGTTCCTCTTTTTCGCAGACTACGCAACCTATTGGAACGCTTGTTGGTCCGGATTGCAATTTCTCCCCTTCAGAGCTCATTTTCGGTGGTTGAGGTTGGTATTTATAATTCTTTCTGTTGAACCCTGCAAACAGTATTCCAAAGGAGTAAATCATTGATGTCCAAAAAGTACAACATTAAATAGTAATAGATCTTTTATAGCACAATTCATTTCGAATTCACTGACCTGCACTCAGTGCAAAATTTCTAACACTAACAATAAATTTTAAAACACGACATTAGTTCATAATAATTAATAATGCAATTCTACCGAATCACATACATAAAAAATACAGCTGGTATTAGCTCGATACAGCAAAAGCAATCTTAGCGAGGTACTTAGTACTTACTTCAAAAGCTAACAACCGAAACAAATTATGCACCTGTTCTCCAGAAGTTCGTATTGTGTAGTTGTAATGAATACTTAGAAGAATTAAAAGGGCCTGAGCTGTAACAAACTAATTGATGACGTGTCCAGTTAATTGTAATTTTCAATTATTCTACGGTTTAATATCGTAGCAAATCTGAAATCTCACAATAGAGAATAGAGCATGTTTCAATTCAATAATACCACAATTACCGCCATAAGCACGATTGGAAATAGTAAACGTAGAATAAACCATGAAGTTGCATGTGCGTCAAATAATTCGCCGTTGTGGGCCATCAAAAAAGCTACACAAAAAGCGCAAAACCTGAACAACGTTCATTTGGTTTATTTAAACGTTATAATTTCCACACTCAAATAAATGAATTCTACATAATTTCAGGAAATTATTATTTATTTTCGAGGAGTATTACCGCTACAGAACTAAACGAGTAAAATTTTATGGCAACTACAAGTTACCCGACCAGCCGACTTGTCGGATACAAGTTAGCCGACATTTTAATCCAAAACCTCCTATCTGCCCGACAAATTCTACCCGACTTTTATACAAATCTTCAAGTTACCCGACATCCGACCAAAAATCGTGTCGGGTACAAGTTGGCCGACCAAAAAACCATCAATTTACCCGACAACAACACCCGACCAGCCTGGTCGGGTACAAGTTACCCGACAAGTTACGAGTTTAAAAATCCCGTGTCAGATACAAGTTAGGCGACAAATCCCTGCAATTAACCCGACTTTTTATTCCTTAACTTCAATTCACCCGACCCGACAAAACCTTCAAATTGCCGACATTTCGACCTGATTTTACAGAGCCACCAAGTTATCCGACCCAACAACCAATTCTACAACTATGCCGACTGGACACGTTCTGCACACTATAATAAAAGCAACAACTTGCGCGACATAACGACAAAGCCTACATTTTGGCCGACCCGACAATCCGGTGAAGATTACATCATTCAGCATTTTCATCAATGACAATGTTCCGTAGAACGGCGCTTTGGACTATATAGTATACGAAAAATGTTGCTTGTAGAAATATATTAGTACACTTTTGTCGAGTTTTTCTCTCTGTAGAGATAGAGAGTGCATTAAGTTCTTAAAATTGTGCATATTTACAATCGAGTTTTATATCCTACTACATCATCAACTTTGACGTCCTCGCCATCCTTTTTTGGTTAAAATTATATATTTAAAAGAAAAACCAGTGCCAATCAAGTAAAACAATAAAGGATTTAACACAAGGAAACAAACTGCGAAGAGATAAAAGTGTATTTCATATGAATTAATAATTCTATTCCGTTATTTCTGTAGTATATAAACAAATATTTGAAGAGAAAATTTGGCAAAGTAATTGTACGAAATTTTCTTCAACTCTAAAATATATAGTGAGTAAATATAATTTTCCAGTATCTAATCCACTATATTTATGCCTCTAATGGACTAATTACTTATCTCTCTGCTGATCTACAACAACAGCAAATCGAAACTTTACTTTACGGAGAAGTTAGACCCCCAATAAATATTAGAGAAATCGACAGTAAACATACCAACATTAAAAATCGTCAGCTGTCAATTCTTAAATCAGCAGTATATTCATAAAATCTACATTTTAGCTGTTATTCTCAACAATGGCTTTGAGTTCAACATCTGAAATCGAGTTGTATCCAACCGTAAGCCTGCGTCAAGGTGCTGTGGACTAAAACTGTTAATGTTAGCTGAATTATAATGTTTCTCTATGGCCTTTGGCAATGTGTTGCTACTGCAGTTTATATGAATAGAAGTGTTTTATTATATTGCAGTGACGAACCTGATACCAAGAAGTTTACTAACCAAGAACATCATCTTATTCATTGTGGAGCTTGTAAAGAAGTTTTCGCTGTTGCAGGCGATAATTATACGAGTATACATATATTGCAGCGTGAAATGCTACCTTTCAGCGCAATGTAGCCGTACGATTAAAGATTTTCAATACATTAGATCTTTATCTCAATAACTTTTAACTTGTTTATTATAGAGCCAGTGGATCAAACTCTTGAATATTGGAAACGCGAATTGGGTGTGGTAATTGGTATTAAACGAAGAAATCAGAATCGTCATCAACAATCGCGTGGTGTCTTTCATATTTTGATATATCTCATATTTATGTCACAATCAACATAATATATTGTTGATGCAAGTGTCGTCAAGTCACTGCATTTAGTTCACATGGGTTAATTGCGACTGCAAATAATACATAGTACATTATGTATTTGACAGTCACCAGGTGGCTGCAACGAACAACGAAGACGGCCAATCGTTGACCGCACAAGGTTCCGGTAGTGAAGACTGTGAAATGGTGTCAGCACCGGAAGGATCCGAGGATGAGAACGGCGATGAACCCGATATGGTGACTGCACCGCGGGGAAATCGATTATACACGCCGGACAACTAGGAGCAGATCAAGTAGGTTTTGTTAATAATGTGATTACTACAATATTTCCGTCCATTGGCGTAACGTCAAACATTTACCAGCTTCAGGTGTTCACCGTTCGGTCAATTCGGCAAGCACAAAGGAAAAACTAGGGGAGGTAGGAAATCGAGACAAACAGGTTTCAAAACTAAGGGGAAAAAAGAGTGAGGTAGACCCACCGAAAAAAGCTGCTCCGAAAAGAACGCCACCTCGAAGAAATTTAGTTGCCGAAAGACGTCAACATCTCGTTTTGCATCCGTGGAATCTTTGTATGACGATAACCCTATCGACATGTCACCCACTGTTACTGCACCTACGGTTACTGCACCTTAGGCATCACAGGGAGTTATGAATTAGTAGTAAATTTTATGGTGTGTAATATATAAAAATATCTCAGGACAACACAATGTAGCTACAAATGCGGTGTCAACACCCACGACAGTCCTGACATCTCCGGGGAAAATGGCACCTCCTCGACATCCACCACCGCGAGCAAAGCTTGCTGTGCATCTTAAAAAGGTGGCGTCACCTCCGAAAAGAACGTCCACGGGACATGGCGTGAAGTCTTCTTCAAAGAAGGCGAAGATAATGTCTAAGGTAAAGTTTGCAACACAACACGGTGGCTACAACTTTTTTCAAATGGTTATCACACCTTCTCTTGACGTCTGTTGCAGGAAACTATTAGCTCGAGTGATGCGGGCTCGGAACCATCAGACGATGATGCTCAGGTGGAAAAACCAGCGCGAAAGAAAAAATTGCGGTTGACACCTAACTCAAATGATAGTGATTCATCAGGGAGGTCGTCGAGGGCGTCTGACAGAGAAACGACGCTGTCTGATTCAGAAGAGGAAACGGAGGCGGTGGTAGCACCGTCAAACATACCTCGGACACCCCCCACTCCTCCAAATGTTAGTATTTTTGTAAAGTTATACAAATAGTTATACAAATATATGCTACATTTATTTATTTATCACAATTTGTTATGATTGCAGGTGTGTGCACCGAGAGCAAGGAGTTTCACTTCTATACTGAACCTTCCAAGCGCAAAACATAAGAAATCTGCCCCCGCGTCTGCTGCTTCTCCTTCAAAAGGCTGTCCTCCGAAGAAAGGCACGAAACAGGTGGACCCACCAGAAAAACCACCTGCCCCCGCGTCTGCTGCTTCTCCTACAAAAGGTTGTCCTCCGAGGAATGGCAAGAGACATGTGGACCCACCTGCAAAACCACCTGCCCCTGCGTCTGCTGCTTCTCCTTCAATAATGACGGTGACAACCCATAGGTGTAGCACTTAAAGGACCTCGTATGGTACCTGCTCCAGAACCGTCAGATCACGATACGGATTGTGATGGAATGACCTACGAGGACCGTAAGTTCGATAAAGCAGAAACAGGTAAGTGGAAATACCTTATCAGTTTATTATAGGTGTTGTCACCTCTACTAATATTAAGTATTTACTTCTGAAAAAGAGTACTAGCGGCGGAAGCGTGAAATGGAAGCGGCAAGGGAGGAACGAGCAAAAGGAAGTGGTAAAATTTCCAAAGCACGTTCAAGGCTTGCCCCAGCAGCTAGAAATAAATCATTCTCAGTGCCCTTCGTCTTCTTCCGAAAGTGTCAGCCATGGAAGTCCATCCATACAATCATTACATAATCAAAGAAAATCTTTTTGGTCCTGCTTTTGGTGCCCTAATGAGGATTCTTCCTAGATTCAACTAGAGAGGATGACAAAGAAATGTTTAATGATGATGATGACATTAAAAATGGCAAAGCCATATTGGTGGAAATCCATCATCGTTATTAACAAGAAATAGTAAAATCGATGCCGATTAAGAATCTTTAGGTACGTTTTGCTTTGGACTGAAATAATATTTTATTTATATATTACATGTACTGGTAAGTGAATTTGTTTAATCTTTGAATTGAACACTAAACATTTTCAGGGAAATTGTTGGATAAGAAAGCGGATTCAATAGTAACAAATATAGCTAGTATATGGAACCCTTTAAGTCCCGGATCCGCTTAAATCACAACGAATGTTTTTCCTTCTTCACATAATTCTGTTACAAATGCCTCATCTATACTAGTAGTGACGGGAAGGCAATCATAGGCAAGAATAAGGCTGAAGAACTTAAAATTCTTAGAAGACTAGTATTGATGTTGTTATTAATTAACTTTGCTGCTACAAATCAGGTTTCCATACTATTAGTATCTTGTGTTGCGAATTTTGTTTTTAGTATATTAATCTTTTGCTCCAGGATAATTTGCAGTGACCTCTAAAAATTGTTTAAGTTCACTAAAAGGCAGGCTATATATATAAGTATTAATACGGTAGGTGGTCTTGGTATAAATTGTGATTTAAAGCAGCAAACTCCTTCTGTATTTGTTAAATTCATTACAGGATGTTATAATGATTATTTTTTACAAACATTGATTATTGGTAAAATTATACACAATGAAGACACGTATAAGGAATGGGCACAAAAATAAATAACAAAAACTCGGAAATATGTTTTTGTTTATTTTTATTTACGCTTGCGTTGATTATTATTGATTCTAGATTATTCTAGAATTTTTAATATCATAGAATACTACTTTTCCTAAATATTTTCGTTATATTCTCGTACGTCCTGCAGTGTAATCCCCACTATTTCACTTTAAGGTTGCTAGTTAGAAATTTGAACTTTTGTAGGTAATTTTTGCAAAAAATATTCTGGAAACAGGTAAATATTGAAGTAAGCAATATGAGCATAAATCGAAATTGTTTTGAATTTAAAATTGATATTTTATTATTGAAAACTTAATTTAAGTTTAATCATTGCATTTGATTCAAGTGACGTAGTCTGAGGATAACCTACGGTTTTAAACAAAAACAAAAGTCGAACGCATTGCGGTTTAGGGGGCTTTTTAAGAAAAATGAAGAATGGGGGTTGGAAATTACGACAAAAGGCATTAAAATTACATATTAAAGTCAGGTTGAGAAGAAAGTACATTAGGGACCTTGATCTGAAAGTAAGTACATTTAAGTACACTAAAATTCTGGTAGTACATGGGGCTGGAAATAAGTACTTAACTACAAAAATAAGTACGTCTGGCAGCATTAATTGTCGTTTAAAAAGCGCTGATTGGGGTGAAAATGATATTAAAATTTCAACGATGACAAACGCAAAAATTTGTCGGACTGTTTGGGAAATTTTCAGGTGAAGATATGCGAAACGATCCCAGTCTTATAACAATATTATGATTATAAACATTTCTATTATATTGTGTCACTGGGGGAGATCAGTCTTTTTGTACTGACCTAGTTATGACACGTTAATAAGGACATGAAATGAAATGAAAATCAACATTTCATAATAATTATGTAAAAAATTATTGGCTCTCCTCAACAAAATGATGTAGTATTAAATCTCAACTACGATTATTAGTTTCATAACATATTAAATTGTAATCATAATCTTTAGTCTTACTGGGGAAAGATCATTCTCTTATTGGTACTGACTCAGAAATAAGAAGTTAATAAAGAATTGAATTGAATTATTGAATATAGCAATTTACAACTTTACAATTGCATTTTAACATTTACACAGCCCAAACAATTATATAGGCAAAGCAACATTTAACACAAATTACACAAACAATTCATCATCAGCAGTATCAGTCATGGTCATTTTTAATGAATCCCAATAAGCGTTAAAGCGTGTACACGTGCCGTGCTTTAACCCTCAAAATCAAAACGCAAAAAGTAATACAAACAACAAGTTAGTAAACATAAAAATACGAAGATAAATAAATTAAAAAATACGCTTTTAATAAAGCCTTTTAACATATACGAACACAAAAATATTGTCAACATACAATACATTGATTGCATATAACAACAATTTAACATTTTTTTCATTTTCACCAGAACGCAAAAAGGCTTCTCAATTCTCACCATATACAAAGCAATGCTCCATTTAAAACACACGTGTTCACATGAAACACAATACTTATTAAAGGGGAACGTTTTTTAACACTAGCGTACATAAGTAGGCCGGTGTGTATGTAGTGTACATCGTCGTCAAAGTATCAAAAAGTACTAATTTCAACTCTGAAAGGATATAAATTAGTACTTTGGGATTCTTCGCCGACGCCATCCATGTATGTGTGTTGTACGTATAATACGTCGGCGAAGGATCCTTTTCCACCCAGACGTACCAATTTCTATCCTTCACAGCACAGAAATTAGTACTTTAAGATTCTTCGCCCACAATACATGCTAATGGTTATATACTTATACGCTTAGACGTCATTTTATTTACGTTCATTTCACGTGTCATCATTCATTTCACATGTCGTCAGCAAAGTATTGCAAAATGCCAATTTTTCCTGTTGAAGGTATACAAATTAGTACTTTAGGATCCTCCACCGACAATGTGTTGTTTGTTGTTTACTTACGTGTACACCCCCGTCGTGCTATATCTTCGACGAAGGATCCCAAAATACCAATTTCTATACCTTCAACACAGAAGTTAGTACTTTTTGATACTTCACCGACGACGTCCTATATAGCCAGAGCCTTTCGACTTTTCAAATCCAAAGAGGCTTAAATATATAAGTTGCTTTGCGGCTATAGCAGGTCTAGGATTGTTCATTTAAATAGCATATAGCGAAGTAAATGCATGTAAAAGTCAAGGTGAGCGCCAGTGAGAGGGCTTGTGTGTGTTATGGATTTAAAGGGATGAGCGTGGGAATTCTATAGCGAGAATTCCATAGCGAGGGTTTTATAGCGAGAAATCTATAGGGAGAATTCTATAGCGAGAGTTTCATAGCGAGAATTCTATAGCGAGAGGATTATCAACGGAGGGCGCGAGTTGTGAACTGCGGAATTGAAGGGGAAGGCTAGTGGCGGTGGCTGTGGCGGCGATTTTGAGAGTGGCGGCGGCTGTGGCGGTGGCGGTTAAAGCTCCACTTGACGGGAAGCGGCCAAAGCATAGAAATAATAGTGGTGGAGCGTATTCTCGCATTCGAAAACTTCACTTGAGAGCACACAACACTGAACAGAGTGTTGTGTATATGTGTGCTATTATATCTCTCGCTGTATAAATCCAATGTATAAGAATAGGAAAATAACACACTGAAGACTTATTCTGTGTGATTTTTTTTGGGGTTGGGAAATGGGGAGCCAGGAGTAAGAGTAAAGTAAAGAGTAGAGTAATATATATATATATATATAAGTATAAGTATAATAATAAGAGCCACCAGAGCCAGCCGCCATACTCTTGGTCGTCACAAAAATCTTCTCTCCTCTTTTCTTATTTTAGTCCTGAGGTCAACATGACTGATACGAGACGTAGAGTGAAATTATATGCTCTGAATTCGGAAAGGCAGTGGGATGACCGAGGGACGGGTCATGTGTCCTCCTCTTACGTTGACCGTCTCAAAGGAATTTCTCTTCTAGTCAGAGCCGAAACGGACAGCTCACTGTTGTTGGAGTCGAAGATCCAACCTGACACGGCATATCAGAAACAACAGGATACTCTAATTGTTTGGTCCGAAGGGGATAATTTTGATTTGGCCTTAAGTTTCCAAGAGAAGGCGGGTTGTGATGAGATTTGGGAGAAGATCTGCTCGGTTCAGGGGAAGGATCCCTCCGTGGACATCACTCAGGACGTCGTGGAGGAGTCGGAGGATGAGAGATTTGAAGATGTGGCTGACCCCGCTCCCCCCATTGAATTACCTCCACTTGAACCGGGTCGACTCGAAGATTTACAGGAACTTGTGGCCAGTTGCCTTACGGTGCCTTTAAGACGAGAGAAACTGTCCCTTGCCCTGGAGCAAGATTGTTACATTAAGAAACTCCTGGATCTTTTTAAAACTGCCGAAAAGGAGGGTGATAAGAAGACCCTTCAGCACATGTATCACATTTTCCGGAGTATGTTTTTACTTAACAAGAACGCCTTATTTGAAATAATGTTTTCAGGTGAGAAAGCAGAAATTTATTTTTATCTCAAATTCTGTAGTTTTTTTGGGGGTTGTTTAAGCTATAGTTGTGTGTTTAAAATCAAAACTTTTCCAAGGCCGATGATGATCAAACTTTTTGGCAAAAGGGGAGCTAAACCTACGATTTACTCATTTGCAACTTTTTGTTTATAAAATTGTATATACTATTAAGTTTGATGGTTGGATTTGGGTAGCGGAGCATTTAGCAGTCGCCCTGATGTGCCACGATTATGAGAGCTGAGGAACTCGAAAAGTTTTTAAAGGATGATATGGAATTAAGTCAGAAATATCATGTTAGGGCAGTTTGTTTTTTGTGATTTGGTTGTGATCATAAGATAGTTGGGATGTAATTCGGCTTGAATCTGAATTACAAACATGAGAAACATGTGTGGTTAATAAGTTGACATTGTCTTTTGTCATTACGCGCTTTTTTGTTAGCTCAAGCCAGTGCCCCACTGTCATGGGTTTCGAGTTAATGTATGCTCAATTGATATTCTGATTATGGTTCTTCAAACTATATTAAAATGAGTCGAAGAGTCGATGGAACAACATAATATTGTTGTAGACAAACATTCCAAACTCTGATTATGGTTCTCCTCACTGTTAAAGAGAGACGGTGGAACGAAATTAATGTTGTTCTAGACCATTCGCTACGTTTATAACATTTTTGTCGTACTGCTTTTCAGACGAGTTAATTTTTGACGTGGTTGGATGTCTCGAATATGATCCTGCCATACTGGTCCCAAGGAAGCATAGAGAATATTTAAAGACACGAGCAAAGTTTCGCCAAGTACTCCCAATCGTCAATACTGAGCTTATGTCTAAAATTCATCAAACCTACCGAGTGCAATACATCCATGATGCCGTTCTGCCAGCTCCTTCGGCATTCGAAGAAAATATGCTGTCGACGCTGTCATCCTTCATATTCTTCAATAAAGTAGAAATTGTTAGCCTTATCCAGGTAATTGTTACTTCGGAACATTTGAGAAATATTTTTTAAAAGTTATCTGCGGATTCAATGATACATTATTCAATATAGTTGATGTCAGTGAGAGGAAGATACTAGCTAGTGTTCAAAGAAATCCTCTTCTCTAGTTTCCGCCAAGCAAACTTGTGTACATTTTTCACACGCAGCGCTTCTGTAATTTTTCAGGATGACGAAAAGTTGTTGAAGGATCTATTCACGGAATTAACGGATGAGTCCACCACCATTACAAGAAGAAAAGATCTCATATTATTCCTTAAAGAGTTGTGTGCCTTTGCCCAGAACTTACAACCTCAAGCACGAGAAGTATTTTACAAAGTAAGGACGAGCTTTTTATTTTGTCTACTGCTGTTCATAGTTATAGCTCTATCATTCAAGGCAAACAAGGCCGATGATGACCAATCACGCGCTGTGGCAAAAGGGAGGCTAAACCTCATTTGCAACCATTTTTTTAGGAAATTATATTTTCGTTGCATTTGGGTAGCTGGAGAATTTAGCAGTTGCTCTGATGTGCTATGATTAGTATGAGATCTGAGGGACTCGAAAAATTTTTAATTTTTACCATACGTGAGTTTAAAATACAATTTTACAAATCTACAAGTATGTATTACTGTATTTTTGAAGACCTTAACTACAAACGGCGTTTTGCCGGCTTTGGAACTGTCCTTACCGATCGCGGATGGTCCAGCCAAAAGTGCTAGCATCGATGTCCTTACAGCCGTAGTAGAATTTTCACCAACTGTTGTTCGAGAGCACTGCCTTCAGCAAGCATCTGACGCTGATGATGTAAGTAAAATGGTTCATGTAAAAAGCCAGTGATTGTTTATTTTATATGTACATCATTATGAACTACTATAATACATTAACATGAGTTTAGTCTTATAATTATTATTTTCATGTCAAGGACCAGCTTTTCCTAAATGTAATCATAAAGCAGTTGATCAATGACAAGGATCCGGAGTTAGGAGGTGCCGTACAGCTTTGCGGTGTCTTAAGAATCCTAATCGATCCTGAAAATATGATGACCGCTTTGAATAAGACTGAAAAGGCAGATTTCTTGAACTTATTCTACAAACAGTCCATGCACGTACTCATTGGTAAGTATGCTTTTCAAGGCGTGTTGAATCCATAAACACTAATCGAAACTTCCCTGACTCCGTTTTAATGAATATTTATGTTTTGGCGCAGCTCCTTTAATATCAAATACTTCTGGTGAAAAGCCCTCGAAAGAAGATTTAGGAACCGCTCAGTTGCTGTGGTTGTTGTTAGAATTGCTGAGTTTTTGCGTTGAACATCATAGTTATCACATAAAGAGTTACATCATCAACAAAGACTTGGTTAGAAAGGTCTTGGTTCTTATGAATTCGCCCCACACGTTCCTTGTTCTCAGTGCCCTTCGTCTCCTTCGGAAAGTGTTAGCCTTGAAAGACGATCTATACAATCGTTACATAATCAAAGGGAATCTTTTTGGTCCTGTTATTGATGCCTTCATGAAAAACAAGGGGCGGTACAACCTCCTAGATTCAGCTATAATTGAAACTTTTGAGTTTATTAGAGTGGTGAGCAGTTTAATTCTTTTGCATTTATCACACAAGTCATCTTGGAATTAAAAATGTGACACATATTTGTTAGTATTTCGTGGTTGATCCACTTCGAAGTGTCATTGTTGACCCATTGTTTTTGTATTGCAGGAGGATATTAAAATTTTGATATCTCACGTGATAGAAAACTACAGTAACCTTCTTAACCAGGTGAACTATGTTCAAACTTTCCGGCAGTTAAGGTTGAAATACGAACAGAACCAAGATCGGCTAAAAGATAGAACTGCATTAGAAAGCGTACCAGCTCTACTTAGAAATTCAAGATTCCGCCGAGATCCACGACAGCTAGAGGAGGACGAAGAAATGTGGTTTAATGATGATGATGACATTGAAGATGGCGAAGCCGTAGTTCCTGCTGGAAATCCATCATCAGAGTTATTAGCACGAAATAGTAAAATCGATGCCGATTTAGAATCTTTAGGTACGCTTATTACTGACTCGCTTTGGACTCTGAAATGATATTTTATATATTACATTACATGTGCCAGTAAGAAAATTGTTTTAATCTTTGAATTGAACACTAAACATTTTCAGGGAAATTGTTGGATAAGAAAGCGGATTCAATAGTAGCAAATAGAGCTAGTATAGGGAACCCTTTAAGTCCCAGATCCGCTCAAATCACAGCGAATAATGTTTCTCCTTCGTCTTCACCTAATTCCGTTACAAATGCCTCATCTACTAGTAGTGACGGGAAGGCAATCATAGGCAACAAAAAGGTAATTGAGCATAGTAAAACAAGACATTGTGACACTAAAGTCACACACTCTGTTGTTTATATGTACATATGTACACATGTAAATTTGCGTTGCGTTGAAGAACCGCAAGGCTGAAGAATCTTTTAACTGAAGGACTTAACATTCTTAGACTGTAGTATTGATGTTGTTATTAATTCACTTGCTGCTACAAATCACAGTTTACATACTATTAGTATATTGTGTTACCAATTTGTTCTTTGGCATACTAATCTTTTGCTCGAGACTCGACAATTCTTTGCAGTGGCTTTTAAAGATTATTTGCAAACTTTACAAGTTCACGACAAGTCTGCATAGATTTAATACTGATGGTATTGGTAGAAATTGTGGTTTGAAGCAGCAAACTCCTTCTGTATTACTATTCTATGATTTAGTTTGGAAAGGTGGTAGAAGTTATGGAAACGCTTTCTGATTAAATTTTTTTGGTATCATTGTGTATAGTCAATATTTCAACAAATCTTTGCGACTCTACAGGAATCTGTGACACAGGTTTGTTGTCTTGTCTCTGTCGTCTTTTTACATGTTATATCTTGTGATAGCTTACGGAAACAACATCTTGATTGTTTCTAGATTGGTCTCGTGGACTATGAAGCTGATTCCGATGAAGAGGAGCCTGAAGATTCAGAAGATTCTCTTTCTACTTCAAATAATAACTCCGCTGGATCCGATGAAGATAAACCGAATGCTAAGAGAGCTCGACTGTCATAGTATAACACACTGTCGTCTTTTTTTATTATGCCATCCAATCCATATTCATCTCATGAAGTAAGTGATGATACATTTATTTATAGTTACAACAATAATTAAACCCCTGAAGATAAATACGACGTAATAATGGATAAACTTGGGCGTGCAAGTAATGCGGATGGAAAAATAGTGTACACGATTTACCACTCAAGTAGGACGACATTTTTATTTTCTCAACACATCCACGATGTATTTATGTAGTTTGTTTTTGATGATCATTACTATTTTATCATTATAATTTGTGAAAGTGAACTCTTTAACTTTTTTTTTGTAATAATTAATGATGATTGTTATATTGATTTGATTGTTCTTGTTATTCACTCTTGATATTGTTTGAAAAATTATAAGTTATACGAGAGAGAAGTCAACAGTGTATTTGTTTGGTTGAACTTTAAACAGATCATTACGATATACTTGCACATACAAAGTTAATCATGTCTAAAGTAATTAAATACAAAGGAACCCCTGGTTTTTAATAATAATGAATTTCAAAGTGCATTTATATTATAGTAAGTAATGGAATGAATCGGTGTAAATTTTAATTGGCATGGTGGTCACCACCAACCATAATGTGTGGTAATTAGGAGACTAAGTGTAAAAGGTACTCGCTACTTGCTTGTACATAGTAGGCATTTGCTTGAATTGGATTGGGGGATCAATGCTCGAATTTGAGTTGATTCTTACGCATATAAGTTGTTACTCTACTATAATATTATATATTAGTAAATGAAAAGGAATCAAATCAGGAACTGGAAATCGGATGATATCATGTTGGATAAAATTACGTCACTTCCCACGCCTATACACATCTGTGAAACTTCTACATACCAATTATTGTATAAATGTAGTTGGATTTCGTTATTTGCCCCATACAAGAGATTTTGTATATGTGTACCTATAATTTATTCGCAATCTTCTCAGAAATGAAATGATGTATCTTAATAAGTACGATTATATTAAATCAAAAAATGATTAATTAAAACAATTTATTATATATTAGATTTTAATTTATAATGTAAAATATTTTCCTTGTATATATGTATATCAGTATAACTAAGTATATAGCAAGAATCTATAGATTATGTTCATTTATTTCATGTTTATGAAAAAAATTAAATGATACGTTGACCAGATAATTATGTAGACAGAAGAATCACCGACCTACAATATTTCCTTATTACTCATTTTGAAGGGTTCAAACTCAAGTGTTTGATAATCTAATAATTACTTATATGTTACTCTTATTGTGAATTTTTTATTTTGTAATTTTAAGCATTTTGTTAGGCTAGACGTGATCATTTTTTAAAAATTATTTCTACTGTTATTTTAGTTACAGTTTCACATACTTAATAACTATTTTGTGTAAATTCTCTTGTAGAATACAATCTCTCTTTTAGTTGCAAAGATGTATTTATGTCCTACTATGTCTGATTTAATAGATAGTTACATATACACAACTGATTTTAGGATGTCGGTTAGTTTTTTTAAAACCCTCTCAATGTTTTTACGTAGAAAATCAAATGTATAAAATCCACTCCTAGTTATATTCTGTTTGTTACGTTACTGCTTTTGTGGGCAGGCGAGGTCTTTAATGTATTTTGGGGTTCTCATTAGGTCAGTAGATTTTTCATGGCACGAGCGGTCACAGCTGTCTCTATAGACGACCAAATTTTGTGGATTGTTAAGAAAGGTTAATGCTTAGTATTAGATGTACAAAGGATGGTGATTTTAGTCCACAACTAGGAATTTCACGTGGAAGTTGCCTCTAAAATGTACTTACCATTATTGTTACATAGCCTTGATTTTCAAATAATATAATTCTATATTGTACTGCCAACACAGATGGATTCGTATATGGAAACTTCATACTGGAAAATTCAATTCGAACGCAAATGCTTATTTTATTCCAGGAGAAAAGAAATAGCAAAAGGTACAGTGTTGATTCATGTGTTGTAGGAGTTAAGTAACGCTACAATCTAAAGTAGAAGGCGAGGCGAAACTTGGGCTAATAACTAACTACTATAATAAGTTTGTACTTTATTGCATATGAATCCTGGAAATTTCCGGAAGCAATGTGGTATGGAGTTTACAGAAACGGTAATAAGGATGTAGTTGTTTGGAAGATTGTCAGGTGATAGAGGTCGTACGTTGTAAGTATAAGTGATGCCACAATCGAGATACTGCGAATTTTGTATGAATCTGAGTTACTATTTACGAAAACCTTGATAATTGAATACTATTGTTATAGTGTGTACATGTGCTTTACTAAACCAGGTTATTTGTCAAATAACCACAATACCTCCTATTATTAGTGTCTTAATTTCTATTTGAATTGGAACAACGACTAAAAAGCACAAATATTTGTGTTGGAACAAATAATAAGTGATAGTTTAGGGGTGTTAGGAGAAAACAGCACTGGGAAAATTTCGTGGAGAGAACACCACCGTCGAATGTTCCCTTTAATACGTGTATCGTGTTTCTGCAGCAAAAATAAAATTGATAATCCACTGAGATGTGCAAAGTGCAATCTATTAGACTTGGGAGAATATTTCGCGGGAGATTTTTCTGGCGGATTGTAGCTACTATACTACATTTGTACTTGATTTTATTTCACTAATTACAATTATGTATGTACATATGCCACAAATGAAATTTGTAATGCATTATAAGTTAAAACTCAATGTCAAATATAATTTTAAACACTCGACGGTTAAATCTTCGCAGAATATTCTCTTGGTGATGTTTTCTCTGCCTTTTGGGAGTATATTCTCCCGCTAAAGTTTTCAACGCGGAGTTTTCTCCGTTTACGAATTTAGGAGATACTATATATACAAGTTACTATTACTTATACACGTCAGGGAAAAACTTTTGTAGATAGTTGTATAATGAAGTGACACTTAAATAAGGAATATTCTGAAAAAAAATCAATGGATTTCAATACAAGCCTTACATAATTAATTAGTTGCGAAGGCACATTGTTTTTACTAAATTAATACATGAATAAAATACATTTTTAACTCTATAATCGTAAATAAAGTGCGCATGTCAGTGGTTGTGGAGAAAACATAGTTTTGAAATAAAATAAAAGCAAAAATGATTAACATACTCAACTTGTAGCTTTTGACTTTATTCTACATACCCTATCATATGATTTTGTTCTACGAGGTTGACCATAAACGAAATACGGGCGGAAAAGATGCATATAGGGCTTTTTCGGAGATTTCGGAAAGGACTCATGCTATACATGTACTATACTTATAATAGGTGAGAACAGCATAAAAATTATTCACTGTGTTGAAGCGTTTCACATGCAGAGGTTTCTGCTTTCACTCGTTTCGTTTCACGTTCACTCTGCTTAAATCGCACGAATATTGAAATTTCATAGATTCATTTAACGTTATATTTATATTGATGATGATGATATGATGAAGATTGAAGACTTTTGCCGATAATAATTGGTTTATTATTGTATCTCTCTGCTGATCTACAACAAGAATAATAAGAACAACAACAAAGTGAACAACTTTATTTTACGGAGAAGTTAAGAAAAGTGACTTATCTGGAAAAATTCGTTGTCACATGGATAAAGCTTAGAGTGGCTGCACTGCATTTCAAATTGGAAGGGTAAAAGTCGGAGCTACCAAGCCATTCGTATGTTTTACAAATTAGGCAATTAAAGGGGGGCTGTAAAGTTTGATAAAAGCAAGCAAGGTACATGTTGTACAACTTCAATTCGACTATATGTAAATATACATATTTGTATCTATTTATAATTATATCTCAAGTGGTTTGTATGACCCCTTGCCGTTACATTACGGTGCTAGTTTATTCGTGGAAATGTTATTGTTATAAATTAATGGTTTTAAAAAGTTATTAAATTTATAAAGTATAAAAAGAATGATTAATATGTATAAGCATTAAATATAACTACAATTTCTAGCTTTTATTGCTTAGTTTTTCATAAATGTTAACAGTTTCTGGCAGTGCGTCGAATTAAGTGCACGCAAAAATAATACTAAATTGTCCGAGGTAATATTCTACCTTTAAGTAGAGAAGCTGTCCTTTGACCTGCAGCAAGTTTGTTTCATTAAGAAACTCCTGAATCTATCACAGCCACGCTGCATCTATGTACTAAAAAATAAATGCATGAAAACCATGGGCGATTGTATGTTTTGCCGATGACATTTCAGCAAAGAAATTAACTCGGCGACATGTAACTTCACGGATTCATTTTGGCAAGCCCCAGGTTTGTAATTATTAAGCTACACCAACAATAAGCCATCAACGGGCCATGGCTGGATTTCCCTAAATTCCCCAACATGAGTTTGCCAACAATGCCAGTATTTTCTGACTATTCACCCAACACTTTGTCACATAAATAGTTGTGACTACGGTAAAAGATACGACGGCAAATGTGAAGCAAGACATGGAAGAGGACAAAGTGTAGCAGTGCAATTAATGTATGTTTAGTCTTTAAGAATGTAAACTAGGAAGGAAAATAACATTTCTATATAGGGGAGTTCATAGTTTCTTGGGAGTTTCATGGTTTGCCGGAATAGTTAGATAGATAGTGCCATGATCCAGCCGTTAAACTTGTTTAATTTATTATGTACAATCAGAATCTACCAGTTTCTCAACAACACAAATGCAGACTACGACAGATACGAATTCTCTTATATATCCTTCAAAATTCCTAGTGTTCCTATTTCACACATTTTACACATGTTACATCGGGGAGACCAGTCATCTTTTTGTACTGACGATGGAATAACATGTAAATAAAGTCATGAAATGAAATGAAACTCGGCACTTCCCTCAAAGGCTCAACTCTCGTGGTTTATTGGTTTTTTATAAATGTCGTTTATTATTTTACTCCAGTATGTGTAATCATTCCTACAGCAAAGCTGAACAATATTAGACACTCAAAACGTTGTCTACATATTATTTAATACAAGCAGATCTCACGCGCTTCGCTCGTCGCCCTCCACTTGACCTTCGCTTCGCGGGACCCACTTGCCGCCTTCCCGCCCCAATTATTGTTCAACCCATTTTATAAAATTAAATTCCCAACTAAACTTTGTCTGCCTACAATGGCATGCCTTGTGGTTATACACATGACCTATTGACCGCGAGGACGCCCTTGACAATGTAGATGCCCATCCTTCGTCAAGGACATTTTACGACATCAATTTTATAGTTACGTCGACTATAATTACGGCTGGGATAGGGCAAAACTATTTACAGTTAGGGCAAGAATTAGACAATACTCTTGGCAGCGAAAATATTGCGAAGAGAATAGGTCAATATTACATACGGAGGGGTTACGGTGCAAATATGGCAATGATAATTACGGTGGCGGTAGGGCAATATGGGTTACGATGGCGATAAGGGCCCTAAGTCCTGCCGTAAACCAAGCGTGACCGAATGACGGAGGGACAACGGAGCCTCAATGTCTCTCTTGAATACAGAAAGCTTCCATTTTAAATTAGTGGTTTTGGAGATAATTGCAAATCAGATCATCAATTCCCAGGGTATGCATATATACTACCTGTTTCATTTTTGATCTGATCTTTTTAACCAACGATTGGTGGATTGAAGCCGAAGTGCACCCAATCATTTCCTACTGGACCATGCTGTAATCTTCGGACAACCGCAATCTTCTCTGAGTCGTTTGTGATAGATTTGTATGTGATATCCGTACATTTATACATGTGTACCAGTTATAGATTTGCTTGATCCCACAGCAATTATTTCATCATGCATGCAGTCTGGTAAATGTGGATTTATGAATGAGGACGAAGCTTTTGGTATTATTACTCTCCACATGTGCTCTGTTGTGCAGGTGGACTAATGACATTATTATGGTAGAATGGTTCATCCGAGTTATAAATTTTCATTGTATGTACAGTTGATGATTTCCATTTTTTTCTGAGTCTGTGAACTCCTCATGGTCATACTTGGCAAGAATGTATATAGGTATACATCATTACAAGTGTAGGTGGAGATTTCAATATACTCTGTATATTAAATATCAAACTATATCTCTGCATTCGCACGATTCCTGCAGTTCTAGAACTGATTGATGGTCAATTCATATTTTCCACTTACTACTCGATAAGTAATTGATTACCCTCGCGTAAATGTTACTGTGGTCAGGAAATCCTCCGGAGGCTCCGGACAGCACATACTTATAGCCATATTACCATTTTTCAGCATGTAATACACTTGTGTACATGTACGCGTACTTAAATGACATATAACGAAATTCAATGATCATTCGGGTTGAACGAATTCGGGAGATTTTCGGGTTCAACTACTTTGATGGATTACTCGCCTCGACGTTTTAGCTCAAATGCTGCCATTTTTCCAGACCTTATACATGTACTATAATTACTCTCAAGTACGATCAAGATCAAGTTGGTATTGAAAAAAAACTAAATTTTAACCCTCGATTACGGAAGGTAAGTACATATAGTAACAGTTTTGCACGTGGAAAATTTCAAATGCAATTTTCAATTAAAAGTAAAAGTAAAATGCTTTAGTGCTATAGTGGAAATGCACCATAGAGGTATGCGGTTGTATTAAATTAAATCTAATCTACTTGATGCTCTTTGGAAAGTAATTTTCAAAGCGAAATCTCATAGCAATAAGAAATTATATTCTCTTACTCATAAAGCACTCCACAAAATAAGTTTTCAGGGCAGAACTTACACATAATAGTTGCATTCAAAAACTTTATAATATGAAGAAATCTCAAAAATATCAAGTTTACTTCGTGAACTTTGTGAAGGTACATTGATGGTGATGAAATTGGGATCCTTTGAAATGCAAGTTTCAAAGGTGTGCGTGAAACACCGGGCGAAAATCAATAGAGTAGCAAATAAACGAATAAAATGTAATAGGAAATTGTCAATTCTATTCACGCTGGAAGACTAACATGTGCAAAGTTGAGCTAGCCGCAATCTCAGTCAGTCATGAAGGGTTTATCGAAAATGTTGTGGGAGTAGATACATATGGGGTTTGTGTATAGGTATTCATGGTGCATATTAAATAAAACGTACTGGAAAACTGGAGAAAACTCCGGAGGTCAGACGCCTGGTAGGATCTCCAAAAGGATTTTTCCCACCAACCCTCAGATCTAAATTCCATGCGTACCCGAATTTAAACTTTATGGGAGCTATTTCGGCTCTTAAGGACACCAAATGCATTTTGAAGTCTGTCTGCATGAGGAATTACAATGGTTAGTTCAATTTCTTGTTTTGTACCACGCAATAAAGCGCCTGTATACATCAATACCCGGGCGACACCAGCAGATCCATACGAGTTATATTGGGCATAAAATTGAACAGATATTGACTTTTAAATGTTTCAAGCCTTCCATAAACGTGGGTTGCTGCAAGAATTTACTGTAATTGAGCTTAACGTGGAACGAGTAGAGGATGACGACAGCCTAAAAATATTTTCTCATGTTGTTGTACCGACTTTTAAATCGACAAATTACTGCTACAAATTGCTTGTCTCAAGATCGCAAAAAGAAAATGTGTCACTGCAAGTGCTACTTCTCGCTTAAAACAAGCATATAAATATATAACATATATGAGCTATTTACCGGTATCGGTGGATTAATTTCAACGGAAGATATATGTTACATGTAAATATACTTCATCAAAAGCTATAGGAAAATAGGAACATTTTGAAAATCAAATGTAATTTAGATACAAAACGGTACATGCATACATATAATCTTTACACGTTTTCTTTACATACAGATTATGCTCTTACAACGTTATGAACGATCTTCGATATTATGATCCTTATTAATTTCATGTCCTTCGAAATAATGGAAGTTATAGATGATGAGGCTCCCATTACATTGATAGAGATACATATTTTATTTGGTCGTCAGAGAATAGATACATATTTTATTTGGCCGCGAGATTAAGCAAACTGGTATAGAATCATGAGAGATTGTAAATTGTAAAGACAGTTACTAGTAATCTCAATTCGCAAATTAAGGTTAGTCGCATAGCCTATATAAGAGTATATCTAATCGTAAGTAGCACGTAAAAATTACATTCTGGACGTCGCAAAAAAGTTCCACAGAGAGAATTTCCTGGGCAAACATCTGCATAAAAGTTTTTGATGCTATAAGTACAACTATACATATAAATATCGTTGATCTGGTTCCAGGTATGTGCTTGTGTAAAAATGAAATATTAATAGTTACATATTGCATTCATAAGTACACATAATATTATAATATATGTATATTGATCTAAGATTTGTTTGATGCTGTCGTACGTTTCAAAAGTTCATACCCGCATGACGCGGGTACTAGAACAGTATGTGTATAGAGATAAGAGTTTGTTTTGAAGCTTGATGTTCCCGGAATTGGAGTAGAAAACTGCTTCGACATTATAAATATTTATATGAAGGGTACATAAGTAGATTCGATCCTGGATCAGTGTGTGGTTTTGCAATCATCATCAACAACAGCATTGTTCTCGCTAATCTAAAATCGTGGAATGTGGTAAGAGGAAGCAGTATAGCCTTCATGCAATCGACGAACCTCATGGTATTATTGTAGAAACAAGGGGATTCTGTGGGTTTGGTACGGGCGCATTTCCCAATTTAATAGAATAATTGGAGTGATAACAGTAGATCTTAGGTCCACAGCATGAAGGCTCCGCGTAGCTTTATTTGTATAGTTACCTTAAGTACATGAGAGGAACTTCAAAGAAATTGGTAGAAAAAAGCTTATTTTATCCGGGTTGAAGGTGAGCCCACAACTTACGTATACATTGCACATTCCTCCCGATCCCAATAATTTGATTGAACTAAATACAAATACTTCGTTTATTAGAGATGTCAGGCGGCAGTATAGAGAAGATTTCTCCTGCAGAATTCAGTCGAATTCTCACATTCCGGAGAAGCTTTCTACATACATGTAAGTGCATTATTATAAGCTTTATACGTCGCAAAGTGGTATTTACTCCAGCAGGGCTCCACTGAAGACTGACGAAGACTCAGATGAAACAGGTTCGAAAGGTGTGTGCTGTCACAAGCATTTAAAGCCTGACAAGCAGCTATCAAGACGGGATTGAAATAGTCGAATGGGAATGAAAGTATAGTAATTCACATAGTTGTTGCTCGATTTGATGGGGAAAATACACGACCAGGAGGGAAAGAAGAAAGTTGACTTTCGTGTACATATCTATCAAGAGTCTGCCAGTTGATTACTTGGCATTCAGCCAAATCCGAAGAATGGTCATCAAAAGGAACAAAACTAACCTTTTCCTTTTGCCCATTATCTTTGCTTTCCTCTCTCAAGTCAAGATCTTCAATTCAATATATCTCTATAGAAACTTATTTAGTTCCTGGTAGAACCTCATTGACCCTTTGATTGATACTTAGTTAGTTTCTATCTCAAGCCAACATGCGTAGGTATAGGGACAGATGAAGCTTTCAATAATGCAAGGATGACAGTCATTGCACAGAATTACATTAAGACCACAATTTACTACACTAGAATAATTGAATTCATCTAACTCGGTAAAGCGAACCAATTTGATTTTTACTGGCATTCCCAGCCTTTCCACCTCCGCATTTTATTGTCTATTTTTACGTATACTTCCTCTACAAGTTTCAATAGGAAATGTGGAGTTGCTTCTGTCTTTTGTATAAAGTAACTACATATACATTTACTGTATCAGTATAAAGCGTTTGACAAATGGACTCACAATTTAATCAATCTATTCAATACAATTTGTGTACGACTTAATTGAACATTTTATGCATAAACACACCCTCAATTTTATTACTACAGGACATTTTGCATGACACCCCAGGAGCTTCTACTAGTATTTACTATATTCTCTATATTTTTTGGCTCCCTGAATATTTTTAATAGGTCATTTATGTGTTCACAAAGATCATACAATAACTTAAAAACATCTTACAAGTTAGAACATGGGGGATCCTGATAAGGATTTTATTTTTTATAAACACACTCTTGTCTCATAAAGCCTCTATGCTTTTCAATTTATTTGAAGAAATACCATGGAAACTAATAATAACCCGTTGAGGCATTCGGCGGTATTCCCTTCCCTGAAACGACAAATTAAATATTTGATGCAATCATGAACATGGCGTGTGTGTATAGAAACTCCGCAACGAGGCATGGCTTGAAGAATGAAATGATTTCCGAAAAATCAGGAAATCTAATTTAAATCTGCGGCAGTGACAGAAAGAACGCTCATATGTACGAAATTGTTCATTTCCAACCACATGATTTCATTACGCTGGAATTACACTGCAACCAACAGCCTGGAGGTATAGGTACGATAATGGGAAGCCTTGAGTATTGTGGTGTATTCATTTTTAGTCTTGCCATGAATGCAAACTTAAAGCATTTTCATATTTTTGTAACATTAAATTTACATCAAGTAAACAACTCGTATAGTACCAATATGAGCGAATTGAGTAACTTGCAGATGCTTATACATTCCTACCACATCCGACGCTTGTTCTAGAAAAACCACCAAATTTTTCATTTACATATAAACAATTACAAAAACGAATCTTATTTCCTCACAGAGAGTTATTACTATTTTTTAATAACATCGCCAAAGGACGAACATGCGGGGAAAGTTGCAATGATGAAGTCGTACACAATGCACAAAATATGATGGTGAGAGCTGTATAGAGCATATAATATAACGCGAGTAGCCCCAGATGTGAAGCGGCAGACTGAAGGGCGACCAACAAGAAACAAATGATCTTCCCCATGGTATAATGTACAAGTGAAGGCGACAACGTCTTTCAGTTGTGCTTCGCGGATCAGCCTACGAGGATCTATACAACAGTGAAGCTCCGCTCGGAACACAGAACGTTCATCTATACACAGTGTAACTCAGTTCAGGACCTTCTGACCAAATCCAAACTATCGTAGTTTGATGCAATAAATCAACCCCCAAGACATTCAGTTCAACCCTCAATTATTCAATAACCCCTGTTTATCCATACTATTACAAATCGCGAGTTTGTTAACCACCACCAACAACAAGATTATTGCTATCAAATTCAATTGTCTGCAGAATTAATGCTATAATTACTTCAGGGAACTTCCATCGTGAGGAAGTTACTTAATCTGTATATGCAGTACAGCACAGCAACTGGTGTCGTAGACAGTGAGAAAGAGTTACAATTCTGAAAATTAATTACGACCAAGGGAATCAATACTTGTCTGTCGGCGGGGAAGATTCCGCCCTGTAGGTCGGTACACCCATAACTGTTATATTAGTTATTATCCAAATAAAACCATTAGGTTGGACGGTTGGGGAAGCGCGAGCGGAAAGGAAATCACATTGGTGACTCCATTAATTGAGTTAATTGACTACAAACGATCACAACAGTCATTCAGTATTTTGCTGAAAAGAGGCGAACCCCTGCCAAGTCAAAATATTGATACACATTCAAGTGCTGATCCCACGTTGTTACTACAATATCGAAGCAAGCATTACACAACGTGTCCCAACAGAGTCTACCAAAACACACATGATTAACCCTTTGCATATGGCAGCAATTTTCTTGTTCGGTCTTGTGCACATAGGAGTCTAGGGATTCAAAGAATGTAAACAACAGTAAAAATCTCACGGGTGGAACAGCCTTAAACATATTTGAAGAAGTCTGAAGAATAGACCCGACGTGTGTGGTTACCTTTTTTTTATTGAACAGAGAAAAATCCAAAGTTACACATTAGTCAGCTCAACAACGTGAACTTTCAGTGGCAAAAGTGTATTCTAAAGAGAAATTTGTTCTTCTTTCCCATCCCATATACACTACCAGGATGATGAATGAAGTATAAAGTAAAGTAAAATCCATATTCAGCAAAAAAATATCCAACTCAATCAATTCTTTGCATTAGCAAAAACTTGTAGGCTTAAGGAGACTGGAAAATTCAGAGATCTGCAGGGGTTTATCCGGATATGTATATGCTCATATGTTTATGAGATAACCTGTATAGCTTCCATAATCTACTTCAGTTGTATACTTATATAGAGATTTCTTCTGAAGAAAATCGAGATTAGGACCCTGATGATTGAAAGGCAGTGCGAAGCTCAATGTGCTTCTGTGAACACGCTATACTTACATTGTGTGCATTAACTGTAAGTCAGGGGAAGATTGGAAGGATAGATGAATCTCGTCGGGTTATGGGAAGAAGAGGGTGCTTTGAGCTCAGCTAATTTCTGCGGTGTCAATGGATTAAATTGAACTGCTTGTTGACTGAAATACGGACTTGATTGGTGAGTTGTTCAAGAATATATATACAGACAGTTGGTTTGTATTTATGTGGCAGTCATTTAAGGAGAGTTATATTGACTACCAATAACCTGAGAGCGTGTGTGGAATACTTTGATATTACTTGGATATATTCCCTTATTTGTTTCAAACATATCATCATAACATGGACTAGAAAGGGAACCCTGGATGATGACTTTCTACCAAAACATTCATCATCGACAAGGTAAGTTCTCTGTTTCTAACGCCTTTCCGTATACATGTTTAAAGAGAGTACAGAGGCACTAACGAGATGAGATGTCACATCACAAAGCTTATATAGAGCCAGCCGCCTCAATAATAATTATTACCAGATGTGTATATGAAGCTCCCCGACAAATTGAGTTATTTATCTTACTCAAAAGGATATCTTGACACCTAAGGTCGTGTCATGTCATTCATCTATGTATACTCCACTATGTATAAATACTCACATGAGTACACAGGTACACAACTCGCGTGTCACAAGTTGTCGTGAAAGTATACAACTTCATCATACATTCAGTAAAAAATATACTTTCCAAATTCCGATTGAAATTAGAACATGCCCCCATATCATCCCATTCTACATACACCGACGAATGCATTTTTTACCCCTGAATTCTTTTCAGTTCAATCTTACTTACTGTATCCCTATGTCTATCTCATATGCTGGTGCAAATTAAAATACACTTGTGTATCAGTAGTGCAGACTCACAACTTCAAATTACGACGAGGATATTGTGGAGGGTATGTGGATTAGTTTTAGATTACCCTTGACAAGGCTGTATAGCTTAGGTAAATCCCCTTTGCACACCCACAACAAGCTTAGAGCTCAAGCAAAAGCAGCGCTTCGTGAGGGACCTCAGATGAGGGAAAGTAAACTTATTAAGCGTCACGACTAGTCCTTAATGCAACTCTATAGGCTTCATCAGTGGTGTGGCTGTACACCATTGTATCTTTTTTATCAGGAATTTAAAGGAATGCCATATCTCGAATCGCGTGCTCGAGATCTAATAATGTTCGTGTCTTCTCAACTGTCTCCCGGAGTTCTTGCCCCGGTCATCAAAAAAAGGCGTGAAAGATTTTAACAAGATATTATGGGTGTCTGATGCGGGGAACCCTCGGCGACACATCTTTAGATTGTTATATACCGTCTTCTTCGTCTTGTTCAGCATCTGTGTTCGCCGCTGCATGCGCCCGCCCTTACCTTCACTTCAGAGTGTATAGAATCAGACTTTATGAACTAAGAATTGAACGGCTGATTGTGAGAGCGACAAGACTGTAGACTAAAAAATACGGGGACAGCAGTTGCCCCAGCATTGAGTTATATGTTGAGTGCGGCCAAACGTAGTTACATCATTGTATTACATGTTCACCCCGGCTAAATGTAGTTAGGACATACCTAGGTGAGATCTGCTCTGCTGTGAGGAGATGTCGGCGGGACTCTCATCACTATAGTTTCGGTTTTGTTCATTCCAGTTCGGATTACATGGGTTGTCAGTCGCCCAAATGTCGTTATGACCTACAGCCACGCTGAATTCTAATTCGGGGTGGATTGCTATACAATACATACCTACATATATACACTCCCTTATCTTCTGATCAGGCAATTCTTGCACGTCAATACCTGTTCAAAACGAGGTGAAAAAAATATCCTCATTTATATCCGGGACAAGCATTACTTTGACAGTCTCCTGTGTAGTCCCTATTATGGTTATTGTATTTAGACTGTACACACATATGAACTAAGTTACCTTTCCTCTTTTGGAGAGTTACTATATAATATACATACATGTTCGGATTCTCCTTTCTATCTGTTTCAATTCTTTGAAACGCCGGGATGACTCTGGTATTGTTACAGCTTTTATTAGACCACTCTAGCCTAGGGACGGCCAGGTAACATGATCAAAAAATTGTGCTTCTTCATGGAGCTGTTGCCAAGAAGTGAAGTTTATTCATTTTTTTATCATCTCTATTACAGGCAGAAGTACATAGTCATATATTTTTACGATCTCCATACCTTCCTAATGGTTTGGGATACTGCCTTGAGGATCTCAATGTGTGTATATTATGTAGGGAAAGATTTCAGGGATGATATCAAAGTACAGGAGCACAAGAATGCTCCTTGAAAATTCTGTAGCAAAATTAAATAAATCCCATGTATACAAATTGTGTATACTTGTACAAAATAAATTCCAATATTTTTCAGTTCCAATTTTCAAAAAAAAATTTACAAGGCAATTTGTCAAGCACATACTAGGTACTATATGTATTAGTTATTAGAACATAAAATAGGCAAAGAGGGGATGCACCTGAAGGAATGTTTTCACATATCTGAACAAGCAGACTGGCTTGTACACACACACACACACTGACACTGTCAAATTTACACAAGCATTATCTACGGTTACTTAAAAAAATCAAGCGGGAAATTTGAGGAGAGAACGGAGAAGATTCATGAATTATGCATGACTGAAGTTGAAGGGAAAGACAACACAAGAGAAATGTATTGCAGTGAGGATACGTCTACACCACAAACAACGCCGGGCGTGTGTGGTTTCAGGGTTGGTACAAGTGTCTTTCATGTATTTTCCTCTGAGAGAGAGAGAGAGAGAGAGCGAGAGAGTGAAAACTTTCATGATCATATACTGCACCGTGTATATTTGTATACGCATGGAGAATTTTCTTTTAGTACTTTTCATATACTAAAATATGTATTTTCTTCTTCTTCAAAATGATAAAACCAATCGGGAGAATAAAAAGGAGACAAGCAAGAGTTGGAACGAAAAGAAAAGAAGCTATGGGGAATATCTTGGAATAAAGTTCTTGTCATTTTTGATTCACACTGAAAGTGTAAAAACTGTGAAAAAGAATCCGAGTGTTTCTTTGTATATGTATTTTATCTCCTCTCAGCATTTGAGTATCACTTGGCCGTGCTGGAGTATTTAAGCTAGATAAATTATTGCCTCAAGCGTGAAAGAATGTGTATGGTTGAGTAGAACCGTCTCACCAATTCCTTTGGAATATGATACGGACAATAGTTTTGGGATGTTGGTGCAAAAATGTTTATTAAATTGAATAAGCAAGGCAGAACTGTTTTTGTGCTTGTCATATCCAAGAATGCACATTTTGATGTTATTTTTGCAGTGTAGAGTACTATATATGGTATATAGCAGCATTATATCTATATCTAACTGTACATAGGTATACACTTTCAAGTTGGCATAAGTATCAAGTCGTCCCAATTTGTTTACTCAAGTGTGGGCATATTAAATCTAAAGAGATTTTTTCAATTTTTACTCTCCTTCGTACTTCTTGTTTGAAGATACGTATATGTCAGAGCGCCTCACATGAATATTTTCATATTCTTGTCATCTAATACATTTCTTTAGAGTGTGTGACATATGCATGGCGATAGGCGGAAAAACATTGAGTGCAAGGGTAAAATTCCATCCGCCACACAAATCAACGCTGTATTATAGTGGAGCATAAAAGTGTCGCCTCGAGTTAGTAAATTTATTCGCATGAGATTATCTTGTGAACACCCGTGCATCCAATATGGAAATCATGTCGATCATCACCTGAGAATTATTACTTGGAACTAGTTTTCCGCGTAGAGTTGATAAAAGGACCTGCTGCATATCTGTATATAGATACTTATATATGAGTACATTTCCCCTGATTTCAACCCCGTCTGTGCACCTATCATCATCTCAATGAGATGATCATCCATATAGTAGCTTGCCCGTTACCACACGCAAACCCTTGTTCGCAACCTCTTCACTACTATACTTTACCATAATAATAATGGTTACAAGTTATTTCCTTCACGTAGACACAATCAGCTGCCTTGTCACCTGAAAGTACTTTAAGCATGAATGTATGTAGATACAATGGCAATACGTTCAAATTGCACCTACATACAGGTAGGTGTAGTAGGTATAGGCATCTGCACTTACCAACTACATTAAGCGAAAGAACGTTAGTAATAAGTATAAACGAGTAAAATCATCTGCGAATCCCTGCAGCTGTAGATTAATTTCCTGCTAAGTTTCCAATTTGGGGCAAAAACCAAACTTTTTTATGACACTGGTTATTTGTATTGATGGGAACACAGCGACGGGTTGAAAATTGGGTCGTCTTCACTGATGATAGTTTATGGCAAAACTTGGATAGCTCTGCAGTTATTGCATGTGTACATACTTCAATGGGGTGGATAGTTTAAAAGCGAAACTATAATGAAATACAGCGACCTTTCAATGTACACACTTTGGTGTGGGTTTTAAAAGTGTGTTATTGAAGTGTAGAATTAATAAATTTTTAGTTTCATTACATTTGTAAAATTTATGTTAATTCATTTCGTTTTGCTGTCCCTCTCTCTCTCTGGCTCTCTGGCAAAGTTTCTTATTCGCTCGTCATCTCCCGTATCTTATGTTAATGTCTATATCTTTCGGCGTCAGCATTAGCATAAATTTTACGATGACATTCATGCACAACCATCACCATTTAGTTGCATGAATTAGCTCTCTGAACGCACTACTTTAGTCTTATTTCTGGAATTCCCACATTATAAAGCTGTATTAATTTATCCAAGTCCTGACATGAATATCCTTTTATGAGATTCAACTTAAGACCTGCAGTGCATTAACACATTTAATTATCATGTATTTCTCCTTTAATTTATTTCACCATTCAAAGCTTACAGAATGGTTGTAACGTCATTATGCCTTATGCCTACAATGTTTGAGACTCGAGAATAAATAGAAGGGAAGGAAGCTCAAAGCGCTTTGTCAATAGTGGACATTGAATTGCATTTAAAGTACATTTTCCAAGAAACAGCTTTTTGTACAAATTTTACGGAGCTAACGTTTGGAGTGCTATGTTATTTTTGTTTATTACGTCATTTATTTTCAGAGCCAATAATGAACTTATGGTTCCAAAGTAACACGCAAAATATTCATTTATACAGGATTGGATTCTGATGGCTCCTAAATGTAGACAAGTGTTACGGAACTAGTCATGTGGAAGGATTCAGTATCATCCGCTCCGTCACTACCCATCCCGTTATCCTTGGAAGGTTATCCGACCAGCGGTGAGTCTGGAACGCCAGTGGGAAAGAAAATTCGGTGAGTCAAAGAGGAAGAGAGTTGAATTTATAAACAATATTGCTTTTATTCCGCCATGTAAGCTGAAAGATGAGACATCCATTTCAAAGATAAACATTTCGCCTCAAGTGTGTGTTTTGTATTTGACTAAAGGAGCCGTAATAAGGCAAAGATTTTCAAAGGAGGTGAAAATAAGCACAATCCGTTTGACTTGAATAATCCTACTTATGGAATGTCTGTGTATATGTATATTGCACAGCTTTTGAAGACGGCACTTGCGATTTACGTGACAAATTCAAGAACACGGGCTTTGCCCAATTTAATGCATTAGGCTTCTGTCCACTAAAGATGTCTGTTTAGGGGCAAATAAATGCGAGTAAAGCGTGCTGAGCGAACTATGTAATTAACTATGTAAATACATCTATTTATAGATGTGCACTTGTACATAAAATTCTAGTCAAGATGCTTGAAAAGCCAGGATTCTTGACAAATATGTCTTCTATAGACAGAATTGTAGGAGAAGGTAGCAAATATGTACATATATTGTATAAGTATGTACAGATGCTCAAATATTATGAAGTATGTATGTTCAACCTAATCCTGGAACATTTGCATTGGTATTCCCATTATGAAAATGATCAAACGTAGATGGAATACTATAGTATAAAAGAGACTGGATGAACTTTTGACAAGACTTACTTACTTGAACTCAGACTTAAACAGCTCAGAGAGCGTAGTGGGATAAAAGCTTATGCCGTTTTTGAAATATGCAAAATAAAGGAGAGAGCACATTTTAGGGCGAAGAGTGAGGGCGTGAGAGAGTGAAAAACGTGCAAGAGGAGTTAATAACTGCATAGTTGTAAACAGGAGGGATTTTATTCTTATCGCTAAATACTCGGGCAACCTTATGGTTCTCCTCCACGTACAACCAGCTCAGGAATGTTAAAGGCAAAGGGCGAATGTTAAACAACCTAACGTGAGAGAAGAGCTTCTAATAATAATGGAAGCTATTCTACACACTGCTACACTTTACTATAGGTGATATATGTATTATTGGGAGTACAAAGTATATCTATATAGTCCTTCCTGAGTAATCCTCGTCAAGAAATATTAATTTGTATGCGAAGGCATGAAGATTAATGTTACCATTTTTGCCATTTCATAATAATAGCTACCAAAAATAGTGTGGACAGGTCTCACTTATAAAATCAAGGGGGAAGATCTATAGTTATACATACAAAAATGAACATAAGCAGTGATACACTACCAATACCAACACGTGATTGGTTATAGTTATAATTCTGTTCGAAAATATTATTTAATGCATACGTACATGTAAAAGCTTTGGTGTGGGAAAGAGTTCAGTCCAATGGAAACTACTTTAAGCCCACTTTAACTTTTCAGTTCCAATTTTAGTGTCAACCTCAAACTCCTCTTGACTATTTTACTACATAATAAGGCTTGCCTGCCTGCCTAACTCAGAACGTCATTGTGTCTAGCCACTAACTCCTCTCGGCGTATGCTGCATGCATATTCATTTTTAACGAATGTCATATACATACATGGCTTAGGTTTATCAGCCATTATAAGATACATTTATTTGATGTAATATCACATGACTACAGTATTTAAATTCGGTATAAACATATTTTTATATGCATGTATACATGTATACCTACATAAATAAATTCATTTATCCCAACGTAAATTCAATTTATACAGCATTAAAAACTACGCACAACCTCACAAACCTTGTTAAATTTTTAAATACAAAGTGATTTGATCATGCAATGAACGTAGCAGTGAATTACATACAGATACTTGTTCTCAACCTGGTTAATAGGCACTACATATGTAGCCCTTGTTTTCCTGTCGAGTTGTTAAAAGTTGCAAAAAATATGAGTAGGAAAAACAAGCGTATGACGGCATGAGGAGCTTTTAATAAATATCAAGTGTGTTTATGAGATTAAGATAATCCGAAAAACTTCCACTACATACTTCACTACGCCAAAATGCTCTCATTTTAATCTCTTGTTGTTTTCAGTTTCATTGCAATTTGAATGAGAGAGAGAGAGGAAACGTAGAAAAGTGAAGCAAACACATGCTACCAGACACTAATTGTTTTCCTAGTAAAAGCCAGACGTGATAAACTTGGACATTGCATCTACTGTGTACAAGTCTTGCTACTGCAAATAAATAAAGAAGCACAAGCTTAATTTAATGTTCTGTCGTATATATGATGTTAGTACATGCAGTAGTAGTCAAGCCGGAACATATTAAGCTCAGAAACTATAACAAAAAGAGACTTCGGGATGATGATGATGGTGATGATGGAAAGAGACGAGGAAAATTTACTACATACAAATAGATATATTTATACATACTACTATATACATGCTACATACTACTATATGCATACTGTATACAACTATATACATACTGTATACAACTATATACATACTGTATACTACTATATACATACTGTATACTACTATATACATACTGTATTCTACTATATACATACTATATACTACTATATACTACTATATACATACTATATACTACTATATACATACTATATACTACTATATACATACTACATACTACTATATACATACTACATACTATAATTATACTACTGTATTACTGTATACAGCCATGCAGTATATCTATAAATAGGCACTGTAATGATACAATAATGCTTAGAATTGGTAAACTTGAAATAAAGTATGTACAAAAAAGCATGCGCTACTTATTCACATATAAATTTATATTTGTACACAAAAAATAAATTATTTACGTATAAGTACATTTTAAATTCGAGTCTGTAGATTAGCACACATAACATGCATGTGTAGGCACCTTACAAAAGTGAGGGAGATGACTCCTGCTAGTTGGACTAATTTGCAAGTGTAACCCACAGAGAAAACACACAACATAATATTAAAATAGCAATAAAGGGATGCATATTAGTCACATAAGCAAGAGAGCTCCAACAAAGGATTTCATGCTTTCGGGAGTGATAATCCCAGTCTTGAGTTTGTTATAACTCTACTTTACATCATGCTTATTCATTATTATTCATCAGATACACCACAGCTCATATGCATAAAGTTAAAGGCACAAGAAACTGGGAGATCAGAAGAGACTGGTGTACCGAAACATTTTATAATATTAGCTAGGAGCTATGTATCATTGTATGTATACTATGTAAATACATATGTAATTATGTAACAGCACAAGTCAACACTTACAGCATTTGGAAAAGGTTTCCACTCTGACATTTTGCTACATAAACAATATAAATTTGTCGTAAATGCTGTGTATGTACATGCTTATAAGTACATATAATAAATTATTGTAGGCACAGCACTATATTTCAATATGTATATGTACATGACCAGCCCATACATATAAATATAGTTCATTGAATACGAGTAATTAAGTATACGCTAATGTTGCTTACTCATTACACAGCTGTGCATTTGAATGGCATGGTCTAATTTTTATGCCTGGTTTAGTCTTGGCCAAGTTAATATTTGGAGTATTATGTGTATTAGCCGTAACTACATATGAGATTCATTCTTGCTGAAACGATAATATGGAGAGCACAAGTGATTTGCATTAAATGGAGATTTTCTTGCATTACATAATTATGTCTTAACTCATCCTGAGCATGTTAGAGATGTTGTAACCTTCAATTTGTATTAATATTCTGTACCTCCAAATCTTCCCCTTGAATTTCCAATTCCTTTCCCGTCCAACGCAGGAAGATAAACAACAAATATTAATCCTTTTTGCACAAAAAAGTCAAGTACAATTCCTGAAGAAAAACTGGACTGTACTACTGAACTAATAAAACTATAAAATACTGCATAGAATAAATCCTGAATTCTCCATTCTCTAAACCTATATCAACCTCCCCTCCAATTAATCATAATATAATGGTTCCTCAAGTGCCGATTTCATTACTTGAAAGTATTCTCAAATGGACTAGAAGGAAATTGTAAAATATTCCAACTATTTTTCAGTGTAATTTTGTAGCGACGCGAATGCTATCAGCAATGAGACATATGATTTTCCATTCAAGTGGTTACATCAAGTACTTTATGGCAATCGTATCCCCCTTGTAACAGTTTTATTGCATTCCTAACACCATTTCCCTCTCATTCTCCTCTCTTCACGACTCAATTCCTCGAGTGGGACTCGGGCTATAAGAGCTAATTTATGGAATCCGGTGGTTGGGGAGAGCTGAAATAGTATGTGGAGAATAATGGGGAATTAATTTTAGCAAGGAGAATTGCTGCATTCATATAGGATTTTATGATGGTTGGAGTTGTAAGGTGTAGGAACTTTCGATAACTCCTTGCTTAAACACCTGACAATGAAGGGATGCATTAAATGAAACTATATATATTTTTGCTTTTTCTTTATTTCAACCAACACTTCTTCTTGAAGCCAGTGCATTTCCAGGAATCGCTGGGAGATCTAAAAATTAGCTTGAGGCAATCTAAGACGATTGGTTCTATATCTTGTAGACTTGTACGTACATGCAAAAGGAAAATGAATAGTTAAGGAAAAAGCTGGAAAATTGAACTTTTAAAACCACATTTGTGAGATTTAGAATGGAACGGAAGTTCGGTTCGGGCCACATCATTTGTTTTTGACTTGGTGCCTGATTTAATTGAGCAAAAGACTTTTTCTCAAGATTGTGCTGCAACTGAGCCAAAAGTTATTATGATTTTTATAACTTTTTGCCCTTCAAAATTCATAACTCGAAAAACATTTTTAACTTTGGGAGAGAATACCTCCACGCAGCTATAATCTCAATGAAATGTAGTATAAGGATTGGGAAATTATATTACAGTAATAAATATATCTTTTCAGAAGAGTTCCCGCACAGTTTTATAATAGTAGTGTCATGCCAGGCACGATCCACTAAAAAGTTTCTAGCTCGCTCCTCCAACCAACAAATTAATTCTATTCTCACAGGGTAATCTCATTTCCACTCCTTACCATTATCTTTAGAGAAATCCCGACTGAGTGGTAAATCCTTTGTATGTTCTATTGTGTAGGGGAGCAGTTCAAAAGTTATGATTAAGCCAATTTTTAGAGCTTAAAAATATTTAAAAATAAAGGTATATGAATCCTTAGGCGGAAAATGATACTTTTTTCTCAATACTACATACTACTAGAACTTCCTTGACAAAAGTTTTTTTTATTGGATTTCCTGAAGGTTGCTGTGGATTGCGAAGCGAATGACGCGATGAAAAGCAATCACATCCGGCTGTATAGTAGACCGGTTATGAAATCCGACACGACAATGATGTTTTGATCTGAACTTGAGCAAGTTCAAGTTTCCTGTCAACAATTTGCAGACTTATATTAAATCTACTATTAGTTTACCGGGACGCAATCTAATTTCTAAAGAAAGTTTGATTCAATTTGTATGGACTTGACAACTCAAACAAGACATACACTGAAACTAATACGTAAGGGTAAAAGTATGGCTTGCTCTTACTGTCGGGTACATTCATTTCATTTTTTGAACACAGTCTCATCAGTCTTAAAAGTCAGGGAAATGCTTGAAAAGTTTATTATGAAACTAATCAAATATTAAAGGAAAATTGATTCCACACAAGCGGATCCTTCCTCCTCGGTAAACACTCCAGGCACAGCAGTTGAATGAATATCTCAGTAGGTTCTGTATAGATACAAAGGAAGTACCACTGGGATTAAATGATTAATGTTCTTGAGGGGATTGTAATGTTCCAGGTCAAATTATCAAATTGTTCTTGACAATGCACTTTCTAAGGATTTCTCATTGTATGTAAGCATATGGTTATAGAAGTAATTGAAAGTTCAGGATGACATTTCAGGACATTTTATATACATTTTATATAGTATATGTCCATACCTTATATAACATTTCCTTCACTTTAATATTACATTATAAACTTAACCAATGGACAGACGTCGTAAATAATCAAAGACTCCTGAAAGGACATGAGTAAACAATACTTTAAATTAGTATGTACATACTTATCTGACTGAGCACTTTATCAAATTAAGAGTAAAATTTACTTTAAATTGTAGATACCGGAAGCAAGGAGACAAAGGAGCTGGTGGATGTTTCTCCATTAAAATCATCATGTTAATTCTTTGGTCCATCCCCGCTTTTGCGAATATAAGTCCCAAGGTACGACTGGAAAGTACAAGACTCCGGAAAAACTCAACTTGGTACCCTCCAGATGACTTCCTTCAGGAAGGTACGGGAAAAGCACTTAGATTCTTCTGAGATACTTACTTACTCTGCTTTATGTTACTTTCATGTATTTAATTTTTATGGAAGAAAGCCTTCTAAAAGCCTCTTGATTTAATTTCAAATCACGTTATGTGTGTCATCTTTCATTAATGAAATATGCATATTTACTAAACTCCGGAGTTTGGTTGTGTCCCCAACATTATATAAACTGCCTTAGAACTCAGGCATTTTTCACATGATGTGCTTTAATTGCCTGCAGCGGAGGCGATGGGAGCAACTTTTACCGTCTTATTTGTACTCACACAGTATTTATACTATTATATTATATTGCGTTTCGCAGCTTCTCCATAATCTCATCAAAAAATGTTCTTCAGTTTGACTGCATTATGTATCTACTTATGTAGTTTTGCATTGCACACATATTAGTAATACTTGTCTATAGACAGGTAATATAACGATAAATGAATGTTGTAGTTATAAAGAAAAAGTTTGTCTGAGCTCCAGAGCAATCTTCTAGCATTAAGTTGTTTCCGTGAAGATTTTAATTATGAATCATATTGCTTTTGACATTTACACACCATCAAGTTGTGTGGGTTGATATAAACTCTCTCAAGGTATTTTACACAATTTACGATAGCAAATATTGCATATACATAGTATAGATATATCTAGATAGATGGGAGAGTTATTCCCATGAACAAAGTTTCAATTTTCATGTTATTATTAAATCTCAGAGACAACAGTAGAATATAATTATGTATCTTCCTTAAATACTCCTGTACACAAGAGCTTTTTGTTGCCAATGCAATGGTGGAAATATTATGTGGTAAATATCGCGCGCTTGATCAAGAATAATCGCCGAAATCATTACGCTCGGCTGGTCGAATAAAGCTCACCAAAACACACAATAAAATAGGCTCGAAGTTGTTTACACAGTTTGATAGTTTGTGTGTGGGAATGGTGGATCATGTGAAGCCGATATTGCTATGAAATTCAAGCTGAATTAATGTGACAAAGGGACCAAAAGTGTTATGAAATGGTTACAAATTACAAAACGTCATATTCTCCAGGTAAATTAATTGTGAAGGACGATATCTGGAACTAAAACTATAGTTTCCATCTTCTCTATATCTATATATAGCGTTCAGGATGTATAGTGAGTAAGTGAAGTACACATAAGCCGGGAACTGTAAAGTACACTACACATGCCCCAAGCTCAAAAAGTATATCATCCATTCGGTGAAGTTGCAATATTATGTATAGGTAAGAAGATTGTGATACTGAAGACTCAGATGCTTTGTTTCTATTTCAATTTATACGAACCTGCGAACATGTTACATATACTTGTGACATGTTCGCAACTATACATGCTTTGTTTCCGTTTATGAGGGGAAACTAAATTTGAGATGTGTATGTAAAATAGCCTTGGTTTTGATGTAACGATTACTTAAAATGGGATTAAATCAAATTATGGCATTGGATATTATATATGCAAGAGTCACCGTCACCGGCAACTGCTATGACGGTGAGGTATGGCGTAACTATACATATAGACATCTACAACCAATGATTTAATTCAAAGTCTCGCTATCTTATTTGTTCCATGTTACCGGCATAGTTGGATTAAATTCATCATGGCCCGAGGAACTTGTAAAGAGATCCCAACGACAAACTCATTTGGGGAAAGGTGACTTCGAGAACGGATCCACGGCGGATAGGAAGAGCAAATTAATTCTCCAACCCAACCATGGCGCAGAGGAAGATCAGCAGCATAGACAGCAGTTCGGGGAACACTGTGACTGCTGGAATTCTTCGGATGGCGTCAACAGAGAAGTTGAGTGTTCTTGTACTCAGCTCTCAGCAAATATGACTCTTGCCCAAGATGTTCATCGTATGTAAGTCATTACCACCTTCTTAATGATAATGTCATTATTAGCGCACATAATCAAAACCTTGTAGAGCTTCTGTAGTGGTAACATCTTTCCTGTGTGCTTTCTAGCCACAAAAACCCGAAGCTTTCGGAATTGTAAATATCAAGGAAAATACCTTGAAAAGGTATGTGCAAAAAGGGAATTCCCTAAGATTTTTCCACCTGAAAATTAACAAGTGAACGTAAAAGACATTCCATATAGAGGAGAAACATACTGGTCGTTGTGTATACTTAAAAGATTAAAAGCTCGCATGTGTTCCAAACGTCATTTATTTTATGAGGAGTATATGTATAATCCTGCTGGTGAGCCCTAGGGCCGTCGGAGATGTTTCAGAGTTGTTGCAGGTGGGATCGTGGTACATAGTAGTAGTCTTCATGTTCATTTAGTTCTTGTGGTTTATAGTATCTATGTTTCTAATATGTATTTAATACTGGGTCAAAATCTTTGGCAAGTTTGATGCAGTAATTATTAAAGTGTTGCGGGGAAGCTCTTGGAAATTTCTACTGAGGTTATGTAGCCTCTCGCTGGTGAAGAGCTCTTCTGAACAATAAACAAAAGATCTGAAGAGGCATAGTGAAAATGTTATTAAAACCGTCGAATACTCTCCTACCTTGTGGTAAAATGATGGTATACTTACGTCGTTGCACAAAGGATTAATTTTGTCAAGATTACTTTACGGTTTTGTCTCTACGACTATATTTTTTCCGTTGCGTTGTCTCGTCTGAGAGTATATTTCTCTTCATATAGAAGCTACACAGGAAATGGCGAAACTTAACGGTCGTGAGTGCTTAACAAGTTTGTGCTGGTCCGTGGTGCCAAATTGGAATATACCATTCAATTTAATTCAGTTCAAAAGATATTTTGAGGGTAAAATTATTTTAAAAATGCTATTACATATGACAGAAATGTGACAGTAAGTATGTTCAATTTGTAGCAATAAATTAAGCTCTGGTTTGTGATGTTTGGGAGGAGAAGCGTGGATAATTCAGAAATTTATTCCTAGAGCTGACAGGGAGTATACAACGTGGGGGATTCAATTATTATTCCTTCCAACTTTTTCATGTACTTATAGGAAATGAGCTCTATATGTATTACATTATAAAGAATAGGTAATGAGGTAATTGTTACGTGCATACTTGGTATTGCTGTAATAGCTGTATAGGTATAGTATTGTTCAACTTATCATGCAATGTACCACAAAAATGTTTCTTGTGCGGGCGGCTGTGATTAGTCAGGGATGGTAAGAGCATATTGGAAGACTGTATAACTTTGTAGCCATGTCTGTAAAAGGTTACTTATGCAAAAACCGGGATATTGTGTCACCTTTTTGTATAGCGGCAATATGGTAATTTTGATTGTTGTTATTGTTATTGATTTACATTGAGTCCATAAAAATTTGTTGCGATTTGTTTGTTCCAAATATCGCTGTGAGATGTGAGATGTGAGCATAGCATTGAATACATTTATATGTAAAAACACAAGTCATTCGAAGGATCCCTGAGTAATTTCCCTTCTTGGTGGTCATTAATGTACACATCTCCGTTGACCTTCAGGATTTATTACATCTTCTACTAAAAGTCATTTTTCTTCTCTGCTGGTTCCCAAACGTGCCGAAATTGAAAAAATGTCTGTGGATCGTAAACCCATCATAAATGATCGCATTGAATTTCAAGTCCATCCCTGAGGTGTAATTCCCTATCGGTACTTCATTCCAACAGAGAGAATTCCGTGTGTTGTTATCAGCAATGAGGTGTAAACATATCGAGATAAATGTACCTGTCTAAGTCCCCATGTTACGTTTAAGTAATGGTAGACCATTATATTCTATTTCAAGTAATAGTATTCAGTTAGGTCCATTGTAAGCATAGTACTATTATGTACTTTGTAATCCGTAGCAGTACTATTATGTACATTGTAAGTAGTGCTATTGTGTACATACAGTGTGAAGTAGTAGTACTCTATTAGGTATGTACATATATGTAGATACAGATACCTACATCTCACCCCAATTGATGTAGTCACAGGGTGAAATACATGGACTTAAATGAATATCCCAAGGGTTACGAGTTTGAGAGTGAGAATCGAATCCGTTTAATGAGCATCACTTGAATTACTTGTTGCCTGCACGCATAAAGCAAGCAATTAATCAGTTCATGGCACGTTTCAAACCTCAACGAATCTCAGTTTTAATTCCAATTGATTCCTTCAACACGATCTAGCAATTGTAACTATGGATGTAGCGGAGAGCAGACACACACACCACTTTACTCTGTCATGTAATCTGCCACCGTTAATCAATACTAGGGAATCCTATCCGCAACTAAAATGAAATCATATGCTCGTATATCCACAAAGCTTATAATAAGTATATTATAAGTATACAAATACATAACATACAGAAGTACGGAGGCTCAAATATTATTAATCTCAGTTTGTTTTGCTTACTTTATACTTGCAGAAATCTTTGCCGTCATTCCTACAATGTTTTTATTTTTAGTAGCATATTGACTGCTGTCACAACTGGTTAGTGTTAAGCTGCAGATAAACAAATATGGACAGCCAAAATATAAACAGATGCATTGAAAGTGATAGTATGATCGAACAAATAAAATGTTGCGTAGCTGCAAGTACTAATTCAAATATCCAACGTCCTTGAAATTGTTCCACTGCGGAAGTATTTACACATTTTTGTATAATGTTAGCAGAATTCCACAGGGTATTTTTTACACACTAAAGTTTTTTAAACTAAAAACTGAGTTAAATTTAATTTATTAATGAACAAAATTTAAAATAAGGCTTTTTAGAACGTCGCAACTTTAACTTAAGCACCTTCCCATGGAGCAGACTATACTTTAAAATACACTCGCCTACTGCGATGTTATGATTAGGAACCGTAATTAATTTTGCCGTCGGATTTAGTATTTATGGCGACCGAACATTCATTCAGCTTAGACGATTGTGATGAATACCAGGGTCGCAGAGGAAGTACCACATTGGTAAGGATTCTTCCCTATTTCGGATTGCTACCCTGTCGACATATTGTCAGGTTCAAATTAATCTTCCCGTGGTAGTGTGGCTGCGGAGATCCATTCTTTACGGAGTATTTTGACTTGTTCCATCTGTTTTTCCGTGGGCTTGGACTTTATAGTACACGTTTAAGTATCTATACATGCATTACTAGTTTGGAAGTGTAAAAATAACATTTATAGGAAAGAGGTTTTCACGGTAAAGAAATCAACTACCTACTTCGATTTTGTCCCATTTTTAGACTTTTTGACTTGATGTATCTTCTGTCTCCCCCGAAACATTCAACTCTATATAGTTGTATAAACTTTCGCCATACTCGCCGTACAAAACTTAATCGAATGCGGAGAGGTGTTTGAAATCACAATGTACTCATCCATCTCTTTCTTCTCGACTCGATTTGCCCCTCGATGACCATATTGGCTTCCTGTAATTGCGTTCTTTCGAAACTTTCGATAACATGGAAATTGTATATTAACTGTATTGTTGGTTTTAGCAAGCGCCATAACATTTTACATTGCAAAACTCTCTTCCATCTTAATAGAAGGTATGAAAATTTGCTTGAAACGTGAATTTGAACCTTCAAGTGTTAATGAATTGTTGTTAATTTCGATCCTAACTTTGAGTTCGAGGTAAATTCATAAAGACAAAAGAGAGAAATACATACAGCGAAGAGAGGAAACGAAAGGGAAAACTGACATTTGTACTCTCTGTAGCCGGCTTTTTTCCATGGAATTCTCTCACACAAATTGACTCAAGTTTCGCATTCCAACTTGTCACTTACGATTTATTGCCTTTTAAATTGTATTTTCAAAGCAAATCCGATCTCGTGTATCTGCTCAACTTCATAAATGCTGTCTTCACTTCAGTCTTTTCATCTTTAGACTATAGTAGGTACTTGTTATTTTAGCGAAACTTCAATTTCGCTTAGCTTCACCTTTAGTAATTATGCTTGCTGTAGTATCTGAACCCAAGTGGAATAGATTTTCGGATCACCCCGTCGCAATCCATTTGCTGAGCAGGGTGTCAAAAGTTCTTATAGTAGTATAGAAGAGAGTAAGCTATGTTTTGAGAGATGTCGCGTCAGATCAAATTAGACCTGCAACCTCGCCGACAAAAAAGTATTGAATTTATAATTTGATGCCAGGCTTCAAAAACTAATTACTACATCTGTTGTTCGCCATTGGCTGATGGACTGGATCTTATATTGGTTTTGATTCTTGGGCCCGCAGATTGAGCCCTTATTGCTTCGAAAACTTTAGCGGATAATGCTATAACGTAAGTTCTTTACTGTGAGAGTGGCACAAGTTTCCCATGAAAAGCTTGAGGAGTTTCCTTCCTCAACACAATTTCCAGTATGAATAGCCGGAAAGCACTTGAACCATTTTAGTTTCTCAACCTTTGCTAATGGAGTAGTGCTGAGGAACGTTGAACCTGAAACATTTCGGTTGTACAAATGGTGATTTTACGGTACAGGGAACAAGTTAATCGGAAGAGTGGAGGGGGCTTTAGGAGAGCAAAGTGGTCTTGGTTTAGTTGTCCTGCTCTTGTCCTGTTGAAAAAGGAGCATTCTCTGAGGTTCAATCAAAGTGACAAAAGTTACTTCATTCTAAACTTGTGGAAAAGTCGGGAAGGTTGTCATTTCTAAAAGTCAGTCAATTGGCTTAATTTCCAACAACTCTTTTCCCAATCCTTTCCTCATACTTCCTTTCCCTTAGTATATACTTCTTTTCAACGGTACACACCTTGCTTTTGAAATTGGAAATGTGAAAGAAATTAAATCTAGGAAGAAATTAGAAATGACATGTAAGAAGAAATTAGAAATGACATGTGAGAAGAAATTAGAAATGACGTGTGAGAAGAAATGACAGAATGTGTCACAAAGTCTTGACTTTGATTTTTCATGAGTAACTATATAATGATTAATAATGATTTTTTTTTCAGAACGGTCGAAGACTCGAGGACCTTTACTTCCTTATCCAACGAGCACATTCGTCCCTTCAACAGCTCTCTTTTAGAAATGTAAGTCCATAAGCTCTTAAATTTAATCATTAGAATTTATTCCAATGATAAGGACTATGGATCTAATAATTTATTTTATTACTCCCATTATAAATTCCAAGTACATGCTTATATAGCTGGAGTTTTTAATACATGCAATTATTATGTGGTGGCTCATAACAATCTCATCCACAAATTAATTTTTATGGGGAAGAAATTCTCAGTTTGGCATCGTCAAAGAAGTACATTTAATTATTTTGTCTTTCTTATCCGTCGGAAGCACTCACTCACTATGTTGATCACAGTGCATAATTACCTTTTTGCACGTAATTTGAGTTGGCACTTAACTCATCTTTATTATAGGATTTTGCTTGGGTGAGTTTCTACGATGAATTTGAAGGGAGGAAATATCCTTAAGGATATATTTTTTAGATTTACTACTTTTATACTATTAATTCTCAAAAATTTCATGTTTTGTTCTGCATAGGGAGTTTCACGTTCACATCTAGTATAGGTACATAGTTATTTTTTGCATGTAAGAGCAAAACTCTCTCAGCTCCAAGATACGCGTATAATAATTATAATAATGCAGGAGTGTCTGAACTGCCGTAGCTTAATGGCTAGGTTTTCTCAACATCTCTCTGTAATAACTTTCTACCACTTTCTTTTATTTGCTCACAGAAAACATCAAGTTTTATTAAGAGCGGAGCGGAGGGAGTGGAGGAGTTGTGTAAAACCAGTCAGTTTTATTCGCATAATTTTTACTTTTCATTTTAGATGTCTTAATACTTATATAAGTGTAATATAACCTTTGACTTCAATTTTTTTAGAAAGCCGAAAGTAATGTTAAGTCACTTAGGAATAATAAAGCTTATACTTATAGATAGTTCTTATGTGTATGTTGTAAAATTTTTTATCCCATTTTGATTTCCAGGGGGTTACTATACACTGTATAAGTACAGTAGAGATACACCAAAAATGTGACATAAATCCCACTGACTTAATTTATTTATACAGATATTACTATATTTCTAGTCCAAAACCTTGTCCCTATTTTGCCCAAACTTACAAAGTCTCCACAGTTGGAGTTTGTTAGGGGACGTTTTACTATTTAGTAATTGGTTTAAAAAGTAAATTCTTTGCAATATAATGGGCGCGTTGCTAAACTCCAGTAGTTTCAATATCTTTAAAGGCAAATTTACATTTTTATAAACGCAAAGCTCCAGACCCTGAAAATTCCAAACTTCAGACCCTAAAAATTCAAAACTTCAGACCCTAACAATGCATAACTTGAAATCTTACCAAGATCTTGTGTTTAGCAGCGCGCCCAATGCTTGTGTAAATATGCAAAGTAATGCTCACGTGTAAACTATAGACTTTAAACTGAAGATAGTATGAATTACTATCTCAAAAGGAAATTTACACATATAACAATTACCATAGCTAGACGTATTTTATGAATTTTGAATTAAATTTTCTTTTGTCACTACGTGCTTATTGTGAAGATTCGGGATTTGAATGGGACCTACTAGGTACATAGGAATTGACCTTACGCAGAATAAGGTTACAGGATGTGGATTGCGGATGTAGCCAAAACTATTATGGAGCTCTTCTATATATAGCTGTATTAAAGATAGGGTTTGTAAACATTGATACCAACATCCGTATCAACATACACGTATTTACTACTACTAGGATAGAACTATGAGCATGAATCATGTGGAATTTATCTAGATGGTTGGAGTCGGGGGAATCCTGTAAAGAAAGAAGGTATAGTTTTAATGGTGGTATGAATTCCTCATTAATCTAAGCCATTTTCGAGAACATGTACCTTACATGAAAGTAATGATGCCATTCTGGGTAGAAATATTGACGGCGTCTGAGGATGAACCGAAAGGCAATTACGAGATAGAAAGAGTAGGTCTTCTGCTATAAAATCCTACTGCTGAACAGAGAATAAGGGTCCACGACGATGAGCCTCCAGCAATCTCAATGGTTGATTTTACCTTTATATAAGTATATACACAAGTATGTAAACTTTTTTTTCTTGTATTTTTTATTCATCAGAATTCTAGTCGACCTACCAGAGTTTGCCCATATCCAGGACCTGGCTTTCACAGGAATGGGAAAACTAACCACTATGTAAGTTGTTCCTTTGGAGCATTTTCAATATATTTATATATCTTCCTGAATTCTTTCATTATAGAATAGCTCTATAGAAGCCATGTTAACCATGAATTACACACCTCCGGACATGTCCTTTTATCTACCATTTACACAGGCAGCTTTGTTTCGAATTTTGTGAAATCCGATCCATAAGTTATTTTTAATTTATCGGGTTCAGCTTCTGTCTTATACACGCTAACTGTATACACACGGATTGTTGAAATCCATGGATACTTCAGCATCCACAAAGCCTTGCACTATATGTACACCTCTATATAGCGGCTAATTTGAAATTCATGTTCTTAAAATAAACACAGCAACAGCAACATGATAAATTGCATCCACGTCATAATTTTGAACATGATTGCGCAAGCTGGGAAATAATGAAGCAATTAAAATCGTTCCGTCCAGGAAGTATGTCGCTGGGATGAATTTCCAAGGGGGCTAAAATAAAAAGTCGGCCATTATATTTAACGGGTTTTTTGTAGAACATTTGGAGGTTTAGCTTCAGACAAATATAAATGTTCCTTCTCAGACCCTTTCATGCAGTATCGCATTTCATCAGACTTTTCCAGCATTTTGTACAAATTGTACAAATTTGTACTCATTTCTATATCTTAAAACTCTGAAGTACCTTGAATTCTAAAAGACGCAATAATATTCGTCTTAAATCTTGAGAACTGCAAAAAGGTAGTTAAGGTATTCCTTCTTATTTACTATATATGTACAACTTATAATAATTTTTTCAATAGAAAATTTCATTAAGCCCCCGCCCACTATACATTCCTGTTTGATAAAAACATCTGTGGATTGTTTGAGAAAGGTCGGAAAGGAATTTTATTGGTAGGTGTATCATCAATGAAGCCGGTTGATTTGATCCTGGAGGAACGATTTGATTGGAATTTATTTGTCCAGCTCTGTGAATGATTCTTTGAAGATTTTTTAGAAAGGAAATAACTTCACTTCGATTTTATCCTTTCATTTGAAAGAAATTGTCCTTTGAAGTCAATAATGAAATAAACATTGGCCTGGTAACATTCGCTGTATTGCAGATACATCCAGGGAGCCCCGTCTTTGACCAACATTTCTAATAACGTCTTCACTGGCTTCTTCCCGAAATTGAAAAATGTGTAAGACTTTAAAGCATTTATTTCTATAGCGATTCTATCTACTTGTTGTACTTTCTACTCCTGACTTTTTTAGTGCTCCAATCTACGAGGTAAGTTTACAGTAGAGACGAAGTGGACGATAATTTTTTGTACCCCTTTTTTCAAAGTTCAAAGCAAAATATACTCAATGTTACTGTCTGTATAGGAACAGGAACAGAATTTATTTTCCTGAATTAACTCATGGATACGGAATAACTAATGGGAAGTACATACTGTAGATACATATAATATCACATCACATGTAAGTTCATGTGATTTCATACTGCACGGGTGTATCTTTTGGGCTCATTCAGGGGAAGCAAGTAGGATTTATTTGTTTAAGAAACTCATCAAAAAGTTGTATACTATACTAACTTTCCGCCAGGACAAAAATCCAAATTACATACTACATGACTCACATGAGCATTTGCTGGCTCAGTGTTTGACTTTAGAATCAGATGCATTAAAAGTTGAATGTTGAATAAACTCGTACATCGTTGTTTTTATTTTTCTTGTAAATTAACACATGTCATTCCGCTCGTTGACTTGTCTTCAGAAACACAAATATATGTACTTGTTACATATGGTTACATGTGATAGAAAATACATTTTCTCTTTATTTATACATAGTTGATGTACTTATAGTACAACAGTACATACTTGTTTTAGTGAGTTCATTGACGCTCATCATGCTGTCATAATCAATGCAGTATATCATGCGGGCTGCCAGAAATGATACGAAAAAGCATTATGCATAGCGGGAGTACTCTTATTTTTTAGTGGAATTCCTATTTTCTCTTGGCGTATTATTTACTAACAACGTCTGTTTATTCTAATAAATTCTAGTCTTGTTGTTGTATATGCACATTTTTAATACAAAATAAATATGACGTTGAGATTAGATACAGGTAATTAGTATGAATTTCAATATGATATTACCTAATTTTACGCATGAACGATAATCTGTATAGGATGTCCGGATCTATATTTAGCATGTATAGTATTATTATCTAGTATAAGTAGAATATAGAATTAGTGGAAAATAGTTATTTAGCAATTGATTAGTACCTATAGCTATGTCATTTGAGCCTTGACAAGTTTGCATTTTCAGAAAGCTGTAATATTCTTGGAAAGGACTACTGAATAGAACTATATTGTTACACCTACATAATAATTGGTAATAATTGCGCCGTCAAAAGAATTTTTCAGTGGATCCAGCAACCATATGGAAGATAATTGCATGTCAAACACTTAGAATGAAACAATAAAAAGTAACAATATAGGACGACATTGTAGTAGAATGGTGCAGTTTTCATTACTAAATTAAAATTGTTGTGGTAGTGGAGTGTTATTATCATATCTGTATGTTGTATGTCCATATATTTTCAGTTTGTTTCATATCAACTACATAGTTATTAGTTTCTACAAATTAAAAGGCTCTACCACAATAAGACCTTCATACACCTTAAAACTCCATTAACTTGTGATTTACCATGAAAAGGTCATACCCCTGGCAGGTACAAAGTTAACTGCATATATGGTAACTCTAAAAAGGTTCTTGACTGCGAAGGTCGGTTTTAATTTAAGTTTATTGCTTTTTACGCATAAGTGTTACAAAATGAAAACTTGTTTGTTTCATGATGCTCCATACATGATGGAAATAATTTCCGCATGCTATGAAATTGATATTATTGATACACTTTCTTTCCATCTGGGGCTCTTGAACTCTTGCGTTGTCTATATGGTGATGAGCATCAAAGTCATATTTTCCAATGTAGTTTTGCTTTGACATTTATGAAATTATGGGGTTTGGAACATAAAAGTAACTTGCCAGGATGATGTAATTTAACAAGGATGATTGAGCATGGCAGAAAATTAATTGCAGATTGATTTATTTATATTTGTGTGTGTGTGTGATGTTTCTAGCAAAATCGTTCATACAGGACTAGAAGTGACACCGATGCTGAATAAACTACAAACGAACACTCACTTGGATTCTGTGTAAGTTTATACCCCACCACTGTATTTATGATGATTTATTTAGTCTGTAAACTCTTATTAATATTGAGGCTGCGAGGCTGCGTTGTCAGGAGCTTGTCATATGCTTTTACTGTTTGCCAATCACTTGATTTGATAGAGGGATGACGGCGTTCTGAAAGTTGTGATGAGCTCAAAACCAAAAAGCAAAATCATCCAGTCACTCATCACAACAACAAATGACATCAGAGTAGAATAGAAAGATCATAATATTCTTGGAATCCCTTGTTGGGTTCTAATGTAAGATTTACAACTATCTGCATATACAGAAATGAAGTATTATTATTATTATCCAAAACGTTTTACTGGCAAATCAAAGGGAATAAAGCGTTCCGGTTTCATTTCAATATAATCTACGGCAAAATTGTCTGTCAGAAAATTTAATTTTGTGCCGCTGAGAACCCATTGAAGCATACTTACGCAAGGCGGGTAATGGATTACATCAACAGGCAAAAAAGAATATTTCTGTGATATACGGAGAATGTGATGGTTTAAAATTTGCTCTGCCAAAATCAATATATTATGAGTTATTTCCCCATCAAGAATACATGAAATTGAGTTCTATTATGATGGAATCCTCCTGTTCTCTCGCTATAATATAAGATCCTGTAATATGCATTTCCCCATGCAAACAAAGTAAAAGAGAGAATAATAAGGGATTCAAATCAAAATATGCAGAGATGACTCAATAAAAATCTCCAAAACAGACATCACTTGAGCTTCACTCTCGCAGTCATACTACACGTATAATGGCAGTTTACCGAATCCGATGGATCTCACTTGAGAGAATCAAAGCTTTTTATGACGAATTTATGCAATAATATTATTCTTCCTCTTTCAAAAACCCCAACCAACCAGCGTAATGGTTTGAATGTTACCCGCTATGATGTCGTTATTCTTATTTGTAATCGATTCGGGATGGTAATATTTATTTGATCTAGAAATTCAACTGATCTGATATCTGATACAATGTGTGTTCATACTGTATTTGGGTTGTATTCAGATCCAAAAGTTAAAATAATGTTTTGATTTGGCTTAAAATGAGAGTTTCAGAGGATCAACTTATTTACTTTAAAGTTTGGTTCTCCCGCTTGAAAAGATGTCGGTTATAGTTTGAGAACACGGCCGTATTTGTTTTTCAAACCTAGTTGTAAAAAATTCAAGATGAGTTAAAAAGGAATCTATACATGTATTTTGTATCTATGTAGAGTAAACTAATTTTGTAATTTTGAACACTATAAACATATTGTACTTGAAGTGTAATATATCGTCGACGAAGGATCCAAAAATGTACCAATTTCTATCCCTTCAATGCTGAAATTAGTACTTTTTGATACTTTGCCGACGATATGTAAGAATTGAAAAAAGCTATAACTATGTATGTATATGAAAGTTTCTAAACGAGTGTTTACTTGTCGTTTTTGCAGGGACTTGGAGAACAATAAAATCAGCCGGATTGAGCCAAAATGGGTGGAGAAGCTGAAAGTGGAGCATTTGTGAGTCCGTTTCCATTTCATTCTTCCAAATTTTGTTTAAAAGACAAGTTGACTTCCACCAAAATCTGTTTACCTTCTCGGCGTTGTATCTTGTTTTCACTATTGCAAAACTACTTAAACGTAAATATGGATGGCTTCCTATTCCCATTCAGATTCAAAAGAAATGTCGTCAAGTCTCTGGGTTTTTTTACGGCACATTTCAAATCTCAAAAGGAAATAAAATTGGCTTTCTTCTATTTCCGACTAACAGAAGTTGAAGGGGTGGATTTTTTTTTGCGGTTTTTACATTTCCATTTATATTTTGTATCTGTGTGTTGTACAAATCCTATCAATTGGTCTTTAACCTAAACCCCGTATATAACGTTTTATTTCCAATGTTTATTCCCTCTCCCCTCAAATAGGCAATTGATATGGAATGTTACCGATTTGAAGTTTTATTCTAAAAAATGGTTGAGGAGTACCTATTTACTTTATGATGTAGATTTGACAAACATGATGACATTCAAGTGGTCGTTATAATATATACTTTGTTTAATTTATTTTGCATTTCTTTTATATTAGTTTCCTTATTATTCAGCATCATTAAGTATAGATGTCCTTTATTCTATACTATTAGAGCCATTGTAGAGATCTTCCATATATGGAAATAAATATATATAGCTTGTTTTTAATTTTGAAGCTATAATTTACATCTAGAACGGTCTCTAAATAAGGTGAAAGTATAAACAATAGCATTTTTCTGCCTCAGGCTTTTTCTATCTTCCGGTCAAAGTTAATCAGTGTAAAGGAAGGGTATAAAATTTCGTAGGGCCAGGACCAGAGGCTGTTAAAGAGGATTAATAAGAGTCCTTTGGTTTGCTGTTGCTATAGTCGAAACTAGGAAATTACAAATTAATTCTTTACTCGAGGACAAACGAAATTTCGTAGATGTTGCCCTGGGCAAGTATAGAAGAAGCTTGAATGTCGTAGTAATAGAATACGTGAGCTGTTTTCTGTAATGGGAGACCATCAGAACTAGCATTGAATTTTGAAGAAAAAACTCGTATGAAGTTACTGAGCCTACTAGATAATAACGTTTGACGCACGTCATCCACGCTCTTCAAAGTCTTCACTATTCACCTATTGACTTTTCAGATTGTATGCTATAACAATGATGCAGTGGGAATATGACCCGGCGTACTTATCATGTATTAATATCAGTATTTATATACTTGTATTATACTTATATCAAGTTTATATTTGTTGTTATGCATTTATTATGACATGATATCCTTATATGTATTTAATATATATCTTATTTATATTCTTAAAAATAATGTACTATAAGATAATATATGTAGGTATAAGTAATTATATGAATGCTGGAGTACTTACTCTAAACACTACAAGCTTATTGTGTATTTTCTGCAAAAGCATAATTCCGGAAAGTAATGACACATGACTGTATATGGACCGTGAAAGTTGTTGAGCTTAAGCGGGAAATCATGCACCATCATGTGTGTTTATGGGGAATGTCATGGGGGATATTGGGATACATACGTTGCAATAGCAACACCGAGTGCAAGAGTCAACTTAACATGATTATTTGGTTCCTTTCCAGAACCTTGAGCTACAACAATCTCCGCTACATTGGACCATCCGCCTTCAAAGGAGCTACCATTGCAAGACTGTGAGTCAATTAAAATTCATTTGTCCATATCCCATATTATGCACTCTGGCTGGCATGATCCTGAATCGTCGTCACAATCACCTCGAGTTGAAAAAGAGATCTCTTTTTATTCAAATCTTTATATAAAGAATTCATTCCTGTGAAAGAGACACGTTGCGTGTATTGTACAACGTTCCTTGTATTGTAAAAGTTTGCATTCACAATGCTCTGGAGGTAAGTCATTAATTAATTATAGCTCTTCAAGAGGAATAAATTAAAGCCATGTGGTTACATTTGAATAAAATCAATTTACATGTTGCATGGATTGGCATAGATACGATGCTTAAACCGCATTTAAGTAGTTCCTACTGACTTCTCGGTTATTACACTCTTGACATTCATCTTTGAAAGAGTATAGTGTGGTAACTACCGGCTTATTGTACGATCTAAAAATACATCCCCTTCGAGCAGTCCGGCTCCGTTTATTAATGCTGTCCCATGTAATCTGAAAAAGGCTTGCGAGACTAGGTGATGTCAATGATTTATTTCTACAGATAGTAGTTCTTAAGTATCGTACATACGAAAAGTACTATAACTATATTTCACAAAGCTATATTTTCTATTATTCTATCTAACTTACAAATAACATATGTTTATAATTCCTATACTTATCTATACATATAGAATATAGTGAAATACTTTCACAAGTTTCCATTTACGTATATACTTCGAAATTACTTTCACAAGTGTGAAAGTTGACTGAGCAAGCAGAAATGCAAGAATAAGAACTAGAGTTTTATTAGGGCATATGTTTTTATAGTGAATTTTAACAAAAATAAACCTAAGAGTATAGTAAAACAGCTGAAAATTAACTTTCCCTCCTGTTTATATACCCTTGGTCAGTTATTTTGTGAATCCGTCTATGCATCATGCATACGATAACAAAATGCAGGATTGTTTTATTGCATAATGAAATTGAACCATATGCGTTCAAAGAATGTGAACTACTCCAGGTTCCCAGGTACATATCGTCCACGAAGGATCTCAAAGTACCAAGTTCTATACCTTCAACACAGAAGTTGGTACTTTTTGAAACTTCGCCGACGTGTGATGTTTGTGTGAAAATGCTTCCATTGCTACTACTTCCGAGGGAAATGACAAGCATGGGAAAATATTATTTCGTTGAGTGTAACGGAATTTGAACACTTTCTTCATATTCGAAAATCTACGTGTGCATAAATGCAGGCAAAAGTTTGAAGTTTATTTATACTCATGAATCAGCTGTTTTGGAAAAGTTGCACATCCTCTCCGTGCGTCAAATTAGGAGGTGCTATATGTAAGACGATTCGGAATTCAGTCAAGTCATATATTGCTCATCTGAGGCATAATAATAATATTGAAGAAGCTCTAAATGCAGAATGTTGAAGTGGTTAATTTATTGATATTGTCAGGACTTTGAAGGGGAATCATCAACTCACTGGACTTCATCCGAGTGCTTTTGAGGGCATTGAAAGTCTTCGTCAATTGTAAGTAGCTTCTTCATTCCTCAACGTTATTTTATTAATTGCGCTTACAGCACTTTCTCTCTACTTTATAGTCACTCCGGCGTCGAAATTCAATGGTGTTCATTGTCTTCAAGTATAGATATACACACAGTAAAAGCTATAATAAGGCATGCAATTCACCCGATTTGTAAAGACGAGCTGAACTTTGGAAAACGTATAATGATGAAGAAGGGTACGATGGGAACATGCTCAAGAATCCTACTTAATTCTTTGATAACCCCAGCCTCCAGCATTTATTTATACTATTTATAGTACATGTAAATAATTGTACATAGTAGACAGACGGTGAAAACAAGCGGAGGAAATGAGCAGTCATTGAATTCAAAGCTCCATTCAAGACTTTTCCATCAAATTTATCGATTTTTCCAAGTGCGTTCGTGTTTGTTTGTTTTTCCGAAAGCTGATTTAGTTTTATGTACCCGCGCTTTGTTTTATTGGCCTGAGGTCCTTTGTAACAAGTTGGAAAGTGCCTTATTTGCTTTGAGAGTTCCGATATTCTGTTTGAGAAACTGTCAAAAACGACTAGACTTTTCTGTACTTTTCAAGAAATCATGCATGAACAATATGCTTGATACATACCTAATATGCATATAAAATGCAATGTGTCTCAATCTCAAAGTTTTCAGTCTGGCTAGAAATGTGTCTGGTTAGGGAATCTGCTCTACTATAAAGTATCTTCCGTGGCAAATGTATTCTAGGAATGTTTATTTTGTAAGATGATATCTGTTTTTGTTAATAATTTTAGGGTCGCACCAGCTTAACAAGCTGAATGTAGCTGCTTTGATGTGTTACTAGGTTTAAAAAGGTATTAGGTATGCATATACACACTTAATTATCAGCTTTGATTTAAACTTACTGATCAGCTTTGATTTGAACTTATCAGCTTTGATTTTACTGTACTGATCAGCTTTGATTTTAACGTCCTGATCACCTTTGATCTCAACTTACAGTTACTGATCAGCTTTGATTTCAGCTTAATGATCACTTTTGATTTCAACTTACTGTTCAACTTTGACTTCGACTTAATGAGCAGTTTTTTATTTCGATACAGAAGAAAAACATTGATTACGCAAAAGAAAAGAAGGAGCTCGTCTGAAGGCTACTGATTAGTTAACATTATTAAAACGAACCAACTGTTGTTGGGGAGATTGAATGCAGACATGGGGAACGTGAATAGGAGACAAATTAGCTAAATTTCAGAACAAAAGTTGGTTGTTGTGAGAGATTCGCTAATTATTAGTTATTATGTGTTCCTAATTACACGTACCTACCTTACCTTATGTATCATTACACGAAATAGATATACACACTTGTTTTCGAATTACATATGAGACCAACCGCAACTTGATTTGAGGTGGTTTTTAGTGAGGTCCCAAACTAAGACTATAAATGTTGTAGAGTAAAGTTTCTTCCCATAGAACGACATGATTATTCCTCAAGAGAGAATAATATATAGAGAGTTGGGTCGTGAAAACTTGACTGCAAACACATGGAGACGTTTACACAAGTACACACCCGCGAATTGTGAGGTCTGTATTATACTACACGGGATTCTGAGAAGGAAGCTTTGCAAAAGGGAAAACTGACGTATAGAACACCTGAGACCACAAGTTAAGAAAAGATTAATTTTCAGGGAGTCAATGGAAATGAAAATGGTCTCCTGAAACTTTTGTTTGTTTTTCTCCCTTCTCATTTTGATGTGATGGATGCGAGAGACTTTTACATTATATGGTAAATACTTTGTTCATGTTCAGCACAGAGAGGTATTTTCAACATAATACACGCAGTAAGTCCCAAGTCAAATTGTGCATGCACAGGAGAAAGTATGTGAGGCTCTTAATTCCCACTCCAACGTCTTATATAGTCTTGTCTTTTTGACGGGAAGGGAATGAATTTCAAGGAATTTACATCTGCCAAAACTATTATAGGTATAGATACACATAAGGGGTCTGCAAGCTTTTGCTGCTCCTTTTTATAAGTATTACGTACTTATAATGTTGTACTAATAGTACTAATACTATAGTGTCAGTATAGATACTTATACTTATAGAAAAGGAAAGCGGCATTCGTAAATAACTTGAAGAATGCTTGAGCAATCGTTACCCTTTCCTAGCTGTCTTTGTTCTTCCCTCTCTACGATTTCTCCGTTGGACCGACAGTAAAAGAGAAAATGCGATGGGTTTGAAGTAATATTTCCATTGTAGAAAGTACAAATGGATAGGGAATAAACATGTACAAAACTACATTGCGGTGAAACTATTTGTTTTACCCTCACGGGATACATACATACATACTTCTGTATTGTCTATCAAAAATTCCTCATACGGAATACAGATATATTATTTCAATTTCCTACACAGAGACATTTATTCCTTTTGAAAGTCAAATCAATTGGTTAAGGAAGTTCAAAATGTTGACATTAGGAAATATTCTATTTCCTCTGTCATCTTTTTTACTTGACGGAGTCAAGTCTTTGATGTGGTTTTATTAGCTATGATCCTCCGTATTGTGTTTATATATAACAATCTAATTATTTCTACTGACTTTGTAGAATTATAATGACTGTGTCACTTTGATTGAATAAGAAATATCATCATTATAATATGTATATTAATTTAATTTGGTTAATTTGTTTAGGGATCTCTCGGAAACAGCCATAACGTTTCTACCCACGTCAGGACTCAAGCACCTGGAAGTATTGCGCCTGCAGAGAACCCCATCACTCACCGTTATACCATCCATTTTTCACTTTGAGGTAAGCGATACTATAAGTGTATTTCTTAATCTTTTTTACACACTGAGTAAACACGGCGTTCGAGCATAAACCTCGTCAGTGATGATTTGTAGGAGTAGGAGGTAGAGGTTTGGAGGAATCAGTGGCAGTGGGAGAATAAATACATTTCTACTAGAATTTGAATTCCAGAGTTCTCTGAGCTGCAAACATATCGTATTGACTTTATGCTACATAATGTGATGAAGAAATATGATCTGGTTTCATGTAAGTTATAAATCATGTTGGTTACCTTTCTTCAGTTCCAGTTAATGGATGTGGAAGTGAAGATACAGACATATGTATGTATAGTATATTTGTATCTATGTATATATAGTATAGTACATATACCTGTAGTATAAATACTTATACTTACATACATTGAAAATTCGGCGTCTTTTTGCTACTTTCTTAAAGCAAATGATTTCAGTTTTGCAGTTGGTTGGTCAAAAAATCTATTGGAAGGATAAAGTTAGGGTAAACAAAAGTAAAAGCTTTGCGACATTCTTGGCCTGTTTTTTGTTTGCTTTTGTCCATCGCTCTGTGCAAATAGTGTGTGTGTGCCGGAATGTTATAATGCTGTTTTTCATACATGTAAGTATCTACATTGACGATTGCGTTCCTAACCTGGGATACTCTCCTATAGAATGTGCACAGTACTATATGTATTATGAATTCCATCATGTAGAACTTTCTTCCAGTGCCATAGTGATAGTCGTTCTGCTCCACTTTGTTCTTTGGCTTGATGATGAGGACATGTATTTGTGGAAATTGCATAAAGCATAAAATAAGGATTATGTCCATTTCTTTCATTCGAGTACTTCTAAGGATCTTTAAGTAGAGAACTCTAGATGGAAATTAAGATGTTATAAAATGTAGCGGAATTAATGGGAGGAGCACTCCAAATAAATGAATTTCTGCATAGGGAAGCTTTGCATTTTTTAAACTTTAATAAAGACCAGTGTAGAAGAGTTTTACAGAAGAATACAAGATACACCATAGAAAGAAGGGATGATAAAAATTTGAAGTGGTCATGATATTGAGGTTACGGCTCAATTTTCTTTAGAAATTGAGTACATTCAAACTCCTTTAGAAATTACATGTGAATGTCCATATGCATATATAGACTCCTTTAGAAATTTTGCAGCTGTAAACTTCCAGAGACTGGACGGATATCCAAACTTCTTTCTAATTTTGTTAGCAACTGTACAAATCCCCAGAATGGCACAAGCAAAAAACTTCTTTTTTGCAGTAAGCAGATCTGTGTCCAAGTTGTTGACACACTTTCAGGCAGGAGGGTCGGTCGTATCCGCCGCAAGGAAGGTCAACCTCTTTGAAATTTGGGGGATGCTTGATGCAATTCCTCGGTGTTGGTTTAGCCGTGACCGGTGTTGGGGCAGATGAACTTTGTGGTGTGGCATTCTGCAAAAGTTTATTTTACGGTTAATAAAATATTCAGTGATAATTTAAAACCCGTTGAAATATTAGTACAGAAGATGTGTATGTCTGATTTGAAAATTATGTTTTTTTAGTAATTCATCATCAGCAAAACAATAAGCTTCTTGTCTTTTTATGTGTACATGTACAAATTTGTTATGCATACTGGTACTTCCTATTTTTTAAAAACAAAATAATTATAGGAAACAAAGTATCTTAAAGCAATGTATAACCTTTAATAATCAAAGAACTCACCGTGCTCTGAAGAATCAGGCAGCAAATAGCAACGAAAAGAGCGAAGAAAAGGTTGTTCCAAGCCATTGTTGTAGTATATGGAGCTCCTCTGTAGCGTTTGCAATAAATTTCACTATAATAGTAATTAGCACTGTTTTCTAGTCGAGTCAGGCGATCGCAGTACCAACCTTTGCAGGATCTAGTTTTCTACTGACTCTTTTTCTCAGATCTCTCAAGGTGGACTGTTTTTTATTTTAATATATCTAATTGTATGTATATGTGTATACAGTAATTAGGATATGATACCTGTAGTTTATTTGCTATAAAGGGAGAATGGTGATGGAAGGACCAAAAGCAAAACACATTTGTAAACTAGTCACACGTTACGTAATTATCTTGCATAAACTTGTCCCATACTGAAGAAGGTTATAGTAAACAAAGAACAACATAAGAGATTGCATGTTGACATATTTTATTCAGTAAAATATCACAGCATTGAAACGACTTCGATGACGGCAAGTCGCTGAAAGCTTATCTTGAATGAAGGACGTATTTTATTAACCTGGTTCAATCCACTTCTTGAAAAATCCTTTCACTGTTAAAATAACTGACATTCAGATGTGCATACATACAAATACAATGAATGGTACACGCAGATATTATTTTCTGCAATTTTCGGAAGTTGTCTGGTTCACATAAAATTTCCAGATGGGATACTGGAAATTGTATTGTAATGTGCAATGGCGTCAAACTTTATTTCGTTTAAAATGTTTCTCTTTTCTTGTTGTTGATTGTACAAAAGTTTTCAATAGAAGGAATCTTTTATATGTACCTACATACAATAACATTCCATTTTCTGGTTGGTTTCCACGTATTCGTCCGTGTACTTTCGAATTACACAAGTTTTCCAGAGTTGGTCTATTTAAATATATGTTCATTTACAACATTTGCTGCAGAGCCCGACCACAAATATGTCAAATGTGTACGAAGCATTCTAAGGATTCTGTTTCGAGAACAAGTTTTTACACTAATAAATTTTAGCAATTAAGTGTTGATTATTGTACGCTAATAATTACTTAATGTTCACTACTTCTTTGTCAGTAGCAAATTCAATTTGCAGGTGGTGGGATTTTATTTTAGCATATAAGTAACTCTGTCTACACTTTCTTGGGGCGGCACTGAAAGTTGTCTATAGAAGTGCAAAATAGTACAAGCGCCAACATTTCAGACCGGTTTGTCATGATAAATGGGTAAATAATTGCTCGTAATTGGAGATTCATTGTCAGGAAATCAGTGAAATAAAAATTTTATCTATCATTTTTTGTAGTATTTTTAGCTCGAACTTGGTGGCGATCTAAAAACAAAAGTACATGTATTCTTATATATGATTGTAAAAGGTATATGTCGGTACTTATGTAAATACATAAAAGCGATCTGTATCACAATAAATTGAATAAGCGGCTTTAGAACTTCAATAAGTAATCATTTCAGGTCTTAAAAAGTTGCTAGGTTTCCTTCTTCTCTGATTAATTAGCGCTAGTCAGATTGGTGTGTGAGCTTAATACACTGGTGAGATGAAATGGAAGAAGATCTGAAAAGCCATTACGTTGCGTAATGCCGTCTATTTAATATGCCGATGTAAGAGTAATGGATATACATGAAAGCATGAAAACTCTGATTTTGCCTTATGGTGAAGTAGACACAAGCTTATTGAAGGGTGTAAGATACATATTTGTTTTAATGAAGAAGCTCAGAATGCAAACGGTTTCCACACTACAAGTTATATAGATCTACATATATGTATAACATCCTTAATTCCAAACTTTTCTATTCTCTTATTACAGTATTGCATCTTCTCGTTCTCAAGAGATTTAGACATAAATTATTCCTCGCCCTATACATATATGTATAGCCATTATCTTCCACGATTTGAAGAGCAAATCTCATTATGCATAGGCATATAGGAATCCTAAAAACTATTGAAGGAATAATTAATTACTGTAGTCCTTGTAGAGAGATAATCCACTGTCTGCCGATGAATCACCTATTGTATGTACAGAAGTTCCGTTCGATGCCTTTTGTCTACATAATTAAAATTTACACTCGCCTTATTAACTTTCAGCTGAATTTTTTCACACATTGTGTGACTCGCATATTACACATTATTATAACATACAATGCACGTGTTTACAAATGTAATAACTGGTGTATTGCGTATGTTTTGAATAGGATGAATACACACTAACCCGTTTTTTTATCTATGTATTGTAATATTATGTATGACAAGCATGTATTTAATTTCATTTATTTTACAGAGTTTGAAGGAAGCTGCAATGACGTACCCCTATCACTGTTGTGCGTTTGCCAACCCAGAGACTCATGACCCTGTCGCGTACAAAAAGTTCCAGGTAGGTGAATCGACACGAAACCTTCAGAAGTTTCCAATTTCATGTATTTAGCAAAAGTTAAAGTTAATAAAGTGTCAATTAGAATTTGATTTCATTGCTTAAAATGAAGTTGACACTCGAAATTGTCGTATATTGTGTATACTTATGGCAATTTCCAGTAATGTAATGCATATATTGAATTTGAAATGACCTTAAAAAGTTGCTGTTGCTTCCATGCAACATCCGCTATAGTTAAAATAAAATCCGCTATAGTTAAAATAGGATCCGCTATAGTTAAAATAGGATCAGCTATAGTTAATAAAGGATCCGCTATAGTTAAAATAAGATCCGCTATAGTTAAAATGGGATCCGTTATAGTTAAAATGGGATCAATATTCATTTGATTAAATTTTGAAAGAGGGAAAATCAGACAATTTAGCCGTTGTATCCCCTGCTGAAATTCGTGAGGATACATAGACGGCCACATGAAAGTCATTCTATGGTCGAAATGATGCAAGTAATTGTAATGCACTGGGAGGAGAAGTTAAATTTTAGGACGTACTAACGTTTAACGATCCCTTTATTGCCTGCAAAATGAAACAAATGCCCAGTTAAACGGAAATTTAATTTCATCCTCTCGTTCATACGATTTTCCTGGATACTTCAACTTGCCATCCAGCAGTTTTTGGGATGGCTTTGATGACTGTCATAAAGACTTGCTCGTTCTGAAATTCCCCATTTTATAATATTCGTCTCCGTACCTGTTATATCATAATATCACGACAGTTATCAACATTAAATTACTGCATATAACGATAGATTATAAGGATTATAATAGAATAGAACAAGAAGGCACATAAGGATGAATGAGAAGGATGTGAACGG
>JAQGAK010000236.1:0-110166 GCA_034696945.1 Lipothrix lubbocki
CCCTTCAATTCAAATGTACACACCACCTAGCTAATTGTCCGGAGCAATGGCAAGACGAGTGAGCAGTTGAAATGAAATAGTACATAGTATAAATGTGCGAATCAAATAATAGATTGTGAGGGCTACGGATAAATTGCACTGCGGCCATTTCTACTATAACGTAATAATGACAACCACAGTCACTGTCACTAAATACTAAATATAGTGGTTTACTTTAGGTGCATGTGAAGAACTGTGAACCATTCTGAGTTCAGTCGTCTTGTTATGCAATACGGTGTGGTCCTTATATGTAGGATTTGTATGGACTTTTTTCATTTTATTTTATGTACACTTTCAAATATATTTCAAACATAATCAAGTCGTAAAATTCTTTTGATCATGACGCAAATATTTATGCACGTAGCTTGCAAGATGATTGGACTTAATGTCATTTTACTGACGTAAGAGATAAACGCAAACAACTACATTGTTTGTCAATGTCAGTGCATAAATAGCTTGTGGTGTAATTAGTAAGTTCACGATTGTTATAATAATTGCAGTCAGCAAAATTATCCTGCGAGGTTTGGCCGTGTTAAGTATCTCAACTGCTCCTCAAGAAATAATGCTAATTTTGACCCAAGGAAAGTCATATCATTTTGTTTACAATTTGATTTCTGCAAAGCAAGTAATTGTTGCTGTTAAGCTAAAACACTATCCCTATGAGAATGCGTATTATGGTTTAAGATGAAACACCAATTATACAGGGAATTCTAAAATCCACATTTTTACACTCGATATAAAAGACTACTACTACTAATAAAATTACACTGCTTTAAAGGTATTAACTTGTAAAGTAATTATGTATATGAACAAGGAAAACTCCATGACATACGCGGAGTTCTCTTATATTGAAGTCGTTTGTAGAGATTTTTTGTTTTAGAGTTATCTATGCCTGTCCGATACGTTAAGTTACGTGCCTACGGATTGTACAGCCTGTTATCAGCGCGGCTTTCCCCAGTCAATTTTACTTTCTTTGCATACTCATACTGTATCACTTTTCACTCTTACTTTCCCAACGACGTTGGAAATCAGTTTTTTATTTCTCATATTCACGCTGTTTTCCCTTATTTATGTATTCTAGGGGAATATCCATTTTCATACATCAAAGAATGACATGGTTACGAAATTTTTGTTGACTTATGACTAATAGGAAGTTTAACTTATTCTTTTCGAAACATATGCATTTTAACAAAACTAAGGAAAATATTATTTTTAAATTGCATATTTATTGGTTCTTTCTAAAAAATATATTTTCATTGGCCTTGAGTTTTTATAACCCGAGTTTTCTAAATATGAGAAGAACTCAATTCAGTCGGCTGTTAGATTTTCTCTTACTTTAACTAAAAAATTAGAGGCCGGGAAGTAAAATCAAGATGAAAGCGAAGCTTTTAATGAAAATATTCAAGACCAAAGCGGAGAAAGTGAAGGAGTTACCGAGTAAAATTGTAAAAAAACCTACCAAGTTTGATTTTGAGGGCTGTTATGATAACGAATTTAATAAGTTTCTTTCGAAATACAGAAAAAAAAATAAAAAGCGTGATTTTCTTTTAACGAAAGCAGGAGCCATAGGTTTCCAAATGAAAAGGGTACGTGATAATATATTTACAATTTACAATATTTACTATATTTACTTAAAGCTTCTTCACACATGTACAGTTTTGATATTTTTATTTCAACTTTACAAATTTTTAATTTGATTTAATTTTATAGATAAAACGAGGAAGAGTATTCAAGAGGCCAAAATACACTTTTGTATTTCCTAAGTCAATTCGTTACTCTGGTCAGGAGACTCTCATTATCCCTGTGGTTTTCGATGACTCACAATACGCCTACACTAAAAAGGAGAAGGAATGGAATGTGTGTTACGGGCATTTGTCTGTCGTTGCGGTTAACGTGAAAGAGAAAAAGTTTGTTTACTTCGATAACAGGATCATCAAAAAGGACTACCGAATTTTTCGATCTCTCGTCCAAGAAAAACTGAAGACCAAATTGGAAACTGTGGTTGGAACTAAACTCAAGTCAGAGACTTGGAAACTGGCAAAAAAAGAGCACAATTTCAAAAACGGCTGCGGACTTGTTGCTGGCAAAGTTATTCAAGAGCTCATTAGTTTAGCCACCACTCCTGGCAAATGGTCATCTATCCAGCTTGCATCTAATGCTCAGTTGTTTAACTTCATGACGAAGTACTTTACGTACATTGAAGATGGGAAAATTGTGGTACCTGATTATAAAAAATGACTTTATGAATTGAATTATTCTGAAAATGCCTGTTATGTTCCTATTTTAGAAAATTGTTGACATTAAAAATGCTATAAATAAGTTTTAAACTAAAATTTATAATAAAATTTTGAAATAAATCACTGAAACATTGTTACACATATTTTTACTACTCATAATACTCCACACATATTAAAATACACCATACATTAGATATATGTAAGACTTGTTATGTAATAAGTCCATGTCAGTTTTGCTTGTACATACGAATTTTTCCCATTTTGATCATCTTTATTTTTTTTAAATAGGATTTTTTCCACAAACCATACCATGATTAAGGGTTCACTCGGTAAAACCTCGGCTTTAATGAATATATTCTTGCCGAGATGCATAGCTGAAAAATTAATAAATAACAGGGTCGGTTTCATCTACACAGTATAATATCCCAAATGGAGTTTACTGCAGATGTTAACTGATTACTGTAACATGTAGAGCTCTTATATGAGAATCTCCAGGAGTGAACCTTTAGCTTATATGTCGCCAAACTGTCTGTAAAAAGACCGAAATCCATTTGGTTCAACCCCTGGACTCATATAAGCTGCAGGTCTCTATGCAAGGGTTTAACCAGAGCCTTTCTCCATTGTATACTGATACATACACATGTAGTGTGTATGAATTTCAATGGACTTTAATGTCTTATTCACTATAACCTACACACTATTTTTCTAGTTGTGTGTCTCAATTACCCAAAATACTATTACTCATGACCAGGAATAACATATTTACATACATCACATCTACAGTTGCTTTGTCTTCGTGGACCGCTTCTTGAGGTTAAAATTAACTAGCAAAAAAGCCATCGCCGTGACGGCGATGGTAGCAGGATTGAATTTTTTTTCTTCGAAATCAACATAACTTTGTATACGCTACTTGCGATATTTACCAAAATGCTCTATATTTCCTAATGATGTACTATATAGTTGACAATTTCGTTTAAAGTATTTAATAGTTACTGTAACTTAATGTGGGAAAGCGAACTTTTTAGACTGTTTTAAATATTTGAAAAAGTACAGCATAGATCTCCCTAAGATAGCTCTTCCTAATGATCCTTTAAGTCCGCATTACAGACAAAATTATCGGAGTTTTATGCATTGCAAGAATTTATAAGTGGCCTGACTAAATGGATACTCTATTGTTTGAAAGATTTAAAAAAGTTTTTGTCGTTATCCCCTATCCATGTAAATTAAATTACATTTCAAGAAATTTAATTTGCACCTTTGACATATGACATTGCATTACATACGTTACGTATTTGTATACAGTTTTCCCTCCGTATAAGACACCACTATAAATAAGTAAAAATTTGTATCTTTTAAAAGATCTCTCTCGTAAATAGCTATATTGTAGCTATTTACGACATGCGGACTCGAGTTCTCTTACATGGAGGTCTCCTATAGAAACATTCTCTTATATAGAGGTCTCTTATAGAAACATTCTCTTATGTGGAGGTCTCTTATAGAAAGAGTTTTCTTATATGGAGGTCTCTTATAAATCGTTAAATGCCACAATATGCCTGTTAGTCCTGAATATACTGGGTAATAATATGTTGCTAATAGGTTGAGTGTAACTTTGTCGCATTACACATTACATTTTTAGAATTGGAGAGAGATTGGTATTTTGTGTTTGATATACTTCTATACGTTTTTTTAATTTTAAGAAAAAAATTCTGACTGCTAAGGTTACGTCAACTGCAACTCTTTATTTAAAACCGAAAATCGTATTTCTGTTATGCATCCTCTCTGAGTTTTTAATTTCAAAAATTGATTTTGCATCTTCGCGATTTAACAAAATTGATTTTGAATCTTTGCGATTTAAAAAAGTTGATTTTGCATCTTCACGATTTGAAAAAAAGTGATTTTGTATCTTTGCAATGTAAATGGCGGACTACTCACTCATTCACTCACTCATCACTACGGTCGAAGAGTTTAATAAAGTGATTCTTGTCAGCCAAGCAATATGTATTATTATAGTTATAATGAAGGCAGCCTGATGTTACGAATGTACATACTAAATTCTACAGAGATATTGTATATATTAGACGATTTCCAGAACACAATTTCTTTCTGCCGATTCAAATCAGAGAATTTATTTGAAGACACATGCCAGAGTAAAGAGTAAATTTATAACATTATAATAAACTGGTTTATTACGATCTGTATATTCAGCTACTATACAGTGTAGCTCCAATAAATCATTTCTAAGCAACTTCTGTATCTTCTCCCGTATCTTCTTATTTCAAATAGCTTATTATTTGAAGTAAGTCACTATTGCAGGACGATCTTCTAATGACTACGAATATTTTAGTGAATGTAGCAGGAGCTAATGATGATGATGGTCATCCTTGTAGAATCTCAACCCACAGTAGCCACATGTATGGTTTCCTGGCTGATCCTGCAAGGTCAAGGAGACATAAGTTAAGGTTTTAGTCCAGATTATTATGTAAATTATAGCGATTTTGTTCAATTTTAGCTTGTTTTGTTAAGGTTTAGTTAGTAAAATTAAATGCTGAAATCATAAAGATTAAACTCTGGGGATCTTTACAGATGTAGCCTCACCAAATTAATGTAGACTCTAGGATGCCCGATAGCACCTTGACCCCCGTCGCACCAAACTACCCGATCTCCTTTCTCTTCCGGTGGGACTTCATTAATTAGATCGATTGCAAACCTCGGATTGACCTGCTTCTCTTTATCAATGAACCGTACCCGTCTGTAGTCGTTTTCCGCAAATGCCTGCAAAATACAAAAAATATTAAATATAATAAATATATTGTAAATTAACATTTGAGGTTATGGGCACGCATTTTTGTTTTGCTTAATTAAATAAATAAATTTATAAATTAAATATATTTAATTTAAGCTATAGTTAATTATCATAGGCATCAGGCTATCATTTATAAAAGTGCATAATAATTAATCCTTTAATTATTAAAGGACTAAAGCTCAACTACAGAGCTCCATCAATAAGTTTGAACTTGGCGGAGAGCAATATGAGGAACATTGGGAAATAGGGCGACCACAAAAAAATGAAATCTCACCTGCCCCGTGTGGGTCGTCGGCTCTGCAGGGTCCCAGTCCTTCTTGGCAGAGGACTGAGGAGTTACGGACACCATTGCCCTGACATTTTGGGATTTTATTAAGCTGTTATTAATTATTTTTCCGACGGAAATTAATTTCGACCTCAGTGCCATTGTGAAAATTTGAACTACCCGCGGAACTTGATTCAAGTTGGTGCAGCATGTAGAGATTTTGATGAAGGAGCAATATGGAGTGAATGTAGCTTCGAAGTAAATAAAAATAAATAATATTTTTGTAAAATGATAATAATATGAGGAAATAAATTAATGATATAATGCAGACGATAATAATAACACTTCGGAATAATCTACAAGGAAATAACAATAATAGTTTATTTTTATTTAGAGTAAATTCTAAATATCTATTATCATTTATCGTCTTCGTAAGGTTCTGAAAAAATTACTAAAACTAATTTATTATTTGTAAATATTGTAATCTTTAACAAAAAAAAATATTATCGCTTCCAAGAATTCTTTTTATTTTTTAATCCGCCCGCAGATCTACGAACTTGCTTTCTTTCCATTCGGTGCTTTAATGCTTGCTCGCGAGATTGATCCGCTTTACGCTGCAAACCAGAACATAAATTATTTATTAATATTAATTTAATAAAATTATTAGTAATTTAATTGCTAGTAATGGTAGCAATCGACTACGGAATTTTCCATAGACTCAAATATTAGGGAATAAATTAGATATCACGTACGGATTTCATTACGAAGGTCATTTCTCGACTTCCTAATGCACCGCGGGATTTAATATCCGATGTCTTATCTCTGGCAACTCTCTCGCCCAGGGAAACCCTATAAAAACAAGTAAAACCGAATGTTATGTATTTGAATGTAATAGCATTTTGGATTTTTTTTGTGCTATTTTACAATAAATGAGTAAAAGTTTGCGTAAGTTTTTTGGTATAAATAAATGTAATAAAATGTAAATAAATAAGTTTGGATCTTACTTGGATGTTCTTCTTTTTCTATCCGATTGCATATCTGCCATTTTAAATTCTTCACCCGGTTTGATCTCATAAAATTTGGGCTGAATAGAAGCTTCCGCATCTTCTTCATGCTGTCTTAATCTGGCTTCGTTTTTGATTTTGTATCGCTCGGTCCTCACCTCTTGAACCCAATCGCGGTCATCATCTGAAGAGCTCTCATCCGAACTGCCTTTACCTTCCAATTCCTCATCAGCCTACGCAACAGTCAAGGAAGAATATGTCGTGAAATAAAAATCTGAATTCATTTCCTATTAATGTAAACTATAGGTGTAAATTGAAAAATATTACCTTGACAGCTGAGAACATTGCCTCCAGCTTTTTCGTGCGCTTCTTTTCCATGCTCGATATTACTGGGTTAATTAACCTGCAGGAAGTAAAACAAAGTTACTTTTAGTAAAATAAGTCACTTATACATAAAATGGAAATAAAATATATAAATATTTTGAAAAACATGTTTAAACACTGGTAGGAAATTACCTATACTCTTCAGCAGACTTGTCCACCTGGTAATCTGGATTTTCAAACAAGGCTTTGAAACGATCGTCTTCTAAAAGATTGCCTGATTTTTTCTTAGGTGGTTCTGTCATCAGCTTATGAGCTAGATCCTTGTTAACTTGTGGCAATGTCTAAGATTTGTATAAAGAAAATATGAACTTTGTATAGACATACTTAAACAGTACATGTAAGTAATTAATAATATGTGATGTCTTTAGCACTCTTACATGAAGTTTAACTCGGTTCTTCCTGTCCTCCTGCAATTTTTCTCTGATCTTCCTCTTTTTGAATTCATCAAACTGGAATGGCTGAACCATTGCCTTAGCCTTACGGTACAATCGCATATCCATAAAGTAACCATGCATGTAACCCCGCAACATGTTAGTTCCAATTAAGTGTCCAAGTCCTAATTCTTGAAGCTCTTTTTCCGTAACGAACTTGTAGTCATCATAAACAGATTGAATCTCCGTTTCCTCCAGTTCCTCAGTCAAACTGTCCAAGAATGAGCACCATTTAGGAGCTGGTCCCATGCTTGGTACATAGTAAGTAAGGATTTTGATGTCCTCATTGGCAACGAAAAACATTCCTGTTCCAGGTATCAAACATAAATCATTGTAGTCCGTGTCCCCTCCTTCCACAGCCGTATAAGGTTTGCCCTATTAATTGGAAATTAAATGTAGAATCAATATTATTGCCGACAGTAAGAGAGATCGATTCCAATTACAAAATAAGTCATTACATCATCTTCGTTCCATATTTTGACGACTTTACGGTCCATGGACATAACAAGATTTTCTTCTTTGTGAAATTCAATTCCGGTTATTGGCTCTGAATAATAATGGTCTTTTACTAAAAGCGGTTTTGAGGATCGGATGTCATACAGAAGTACTTGACCCGTGGATGTGCCTATGCCCAATTTCAACCCATCTTTATATGCCATTGATGTAACAGCAGGTAAACCTCCAACTCTAAAAAATTCAACAATAATTAATAAAATTAATTATTAATTGAATATTAATTAATTTACCCAAGTATGATATATATACTATTATGATTTATATATTTATAATTTAATTCATCAACTAAATATCTTAAATCCACCGTGACATAATTTAAAATCCAAACCAGATAGATATACTCACTGTGTATCCTCAGTAACAGCATCAAAAGCAACATCAAGAGTTCCGCACCGCGACGGAGATCTTGAATCCCAAGCCTCAACTCTTCCTTCGATTGTGCCAAAGGTAACCAAATGATGGACAGGATTAACTTTACAAACATTTATACACCTAGAATCCGTCTGAAGTGGTGTATTAAATCTTCCTAACTCTAAATTTATTCTGTAAGCTTCATTGGATGTCCCCACAACGTACAGATCACATGAAGGTGTATGATAGGCCATATCTCTTCCAAATTTTGGTATCCTCATTCGGTAATAACGGCCATACTGGGCATGAAACTCCACGTAACGATCGCATTGTAGAAATACTAGCTGGAAATGACAGAATCATAAATTAACTAGATTAGTTAGTAATAATTCCTGAATCTCTCATAGCCATCCTAACACTTTTTATGTATAGTCCCAAATCTATCTATGTCTCACCTTGCTGTAATCTTGTGCCAGTGTAAGAAATTTTACAACTTCAGAATCAAAGCATCGTTCGAATTTCATAGAAAGGTTTTTAACATCATAGCAACGGACACGAGGCTTGTAGATTCCAGTGGCTAAAATGTAATTTCCATCTGGCGTTACTTTAATATTCGTGCTCACCCCCGGCATGTCAAAATCCTGAATTAACTCCAGTCTATGCCGCCCTTCCAGCTTCTTCGTTTTCATTAACCTCTTCTTCTTCTCCGCCAACCACTAAATTTAATATTAAACAAATGTCAGATGTATTACAAAAATAACTTTAATTAATTTAATACAATAGGATGTACAAAAGTGATTTTAGAAAATAACAGAACATACGAAATATAAATAATTTAAATATACTAAAGCCATCGAATTCTTTGAAGATTTAAATAATTTGATTATTTTTAATAAATTTTAAAACCTCCGGCAAAGCTTTCCCAGCGCTGAGATTGTAGATTTTGACATCATTAGTGCTGCAGGATTTCATGCTTATAGTTGTAATCAGTAAAACTGACCAATAAGACCCGATGGAGCTGCACAAAAATACATTTGGTTATTTAAACAATTACATTTCAAATAATTTAAAAATTATTTGTTAATTAAAAATAAATAATATTGACAGACAACACAGAATCTTACCTTCAATTTCGTTCAACCTCCCTACCTCCCTAAAAACACTTTACAAGAATTTCAAAAGTCAATAATCCAAACCAAACTATTACCTATTACTATAAATGATTAATGAAAATACATTAATTTACGAAAAAATGATTTAAAATTTATATGTTCAAGTATAATAAATATACTTATTTAAATGTAATTTTTAATACTGAATTAATCTTATTGCTCATCTGCCTGCATTGCACACTGCACGTGCTTTCTGTTTGGATTGGAGGCACATTTATGGATTTGAATGCTCGCGCTGGAATTTCTTTGGCGTCATAGAGTTAATTTTATTTATCGCCGTGGTGAAGTAAACAACAAACGTTCCCATCTGCTGGCTTCACCTTCCCTCTCTTAATCTGGTTCAGGTTCAGATCAGAAGCCCATTTCATTGTTATACTGAAAAAGATTGAATATGATTTTCTTTACTAATTACTTAATTTAATTTAGCTTTATTATAGTAAATTATTAAGACAGCAGAAGATTTGAATATTAACAAGCGCATCGGTGAATTGATTGGAAGATTAGTACCCCATTCTCGCAATTTCAACGAGCATCGGTTGAAAAATTGTAAAGCTCATCGGTGTAAATTTTCAAAAGCGAAACGACGAATATTGCGAAATGTAGAAGAGCATTGATGAATGTTGAATAATTTAAAAGCGCATCGATGTAGATTGAGTGATTTAAAATAACATCGATGAGGCTCGAAAAATTAAGTACATCGATGAAAACTTTAAAAGGTGTATGTATCGATGAGAATTGAAATTTTTTGAATTACATCTGTGAGGATTGAATAAATTAAAAACGCATCGACGAATTCGAATTATTTCACGATGTAACCATGGAAACCAAGAAGTAAATCGATAAAACTATGGAAATTGAGAATTCCATCGACGAAAATGTGGAAACAGAGAAGCGCATCGATGAAGATCGAAGAATTTCAAAGCGCATCGATGAAAATAAAAATAAGAATCACATCAGTGAAAATATAAAAAATCAATAACACATACTCACATCTACGAAAATATCAAAAATACGAATCGCATCGATGAAAATATTGAAAATAAGGATCGCATCGATGAAAATTACAAAAACAAGAATCGCATCGATGAAAATATCAAAACTTAAAACCGCATCGATGCAAATATACGTACCATGAGAAATAAAACAAATTGATTAACTTCCAATAAATTAAATTGATACACAATAAATTTTATTACAAATGTAACATGCTGATGACGACAGTACGTATTTATGAATACGGTAGAGTAAATATAATTTAAAAGGTGCAGTATATACGAATCATGTAAATGCTTATATATATACACACATCATACACGTCACGTCAGAGTGAAAATCCTTAAAATTATTCTATATAAACTAGTAATAATAATAAATAACAATAATTAACGTCACCCCAGGGGAAGACTATACAACTCCATCAGAGATTCTTCAATAATGCCGATATTACTAACAATAATAATAATTAACTTCCCCTTGGGATATAAACTCCGTCAAAAATTCTCTTTCAAATTAACAATTTAAGGATCCCTCATCCATAATTTTATCTAAATTAAAGCTAGATTACATAATGTCAAAACGAACTCCATCTCACAATATCAGTTTGATAATACTTATTTTTAGTAAATTCCTCGTGGTAATATCCTTATTTTTATAATAATAGTTAACATCCCCACACAGCACACAAGATGGATTATCTTTATATTAGTTCATACATATGTGTAATATTTGCCGTAGTAATAGTGTAGTAAATAATAAATTTTTGAATTCATTTTTAGTACCTTCAACACTATTGACTATAATTTAATACACAGCACAATACCTCTGAAAAATTTAGTGAATTTGTAAATATTGACCAATTTTTATCAATTTATTATACTTAATAATTATTTTTTTTAAATATATTATTTGAAAAACTATTATAATAATTATAAAATTAAATGATTACATAATAATTTAATAAAAATAACATTAATAGTTAGTTACACTTAATTTACAATACCAAAAAGATTTTTTAACATTTTTTGCAAATTTCTTAACATATGAACAGCCATATTGTTTTTAAATTTTTTTTAAATTGGCTGTGGTGAATGCTCATAGAGTTGCCATTTTTGTATGTGTACAACAATGTACTTCCTGTATTACATTCAGACATTCTTGATAGTCAAGAATGAAAAATAATATTTTTTTTAATTGTTAATAATTAACAATTATTATTAATTCATTATTATTAATTTAAAAAAATTTAAAAAAGAGTCCACATACTTTCCAATGCAAAACTTTCCTCGGGTAAAAAATAACAGATTTTTTGTCGAGAATCTTTTTTGTAGACTCTAAAGTACGCATGAAATTGTTTTTTTTAAATTTATTATTATTAAAACTCATCTATTCATATGTATATCTATACTACATACATTCAACTACGATTGAGGATTCATTTAATTTAAAATGTTAAAAGAATGATTTGAACTTGTTCCGTGATTGAATCTATATTAATTAAGTTAAACATTATAGAGCCGATGTGTTTTAGTTTCGAGTTTTTAAGCCTCACATCTATTATAATATTAAATTGCATTTAATTACACACCTTTTTTAGTTTTGAGGTTGTCTTTAAAATGACAATTTTAACTTTTTATAGATTTAATACAATTCTAAGCGATGTTCTATAGATTGCGTTTTTTTTCTAAAAATGTAATGTTTTTCAGGAGAAAATGTATTTTTCCTCCTAATTTCCTACTGATTGCATTTTTAACATGGAAAGGATCCTCGCCATTTTCTATAAAGTCATAAAACCAAAAGATGATATCGATCATTATAGAATACATTTTAATACTTAATACTATTATCAATAGCCTTGACCCACCATAATAATCAATAATAAGCTAATAATTTGGTGGATATAAAAGATTTGAACTACTTCAATAATAATAATAATTTTGACCTACGCAGTCAAGTCATCAGTTATTTCAGTTATTTTGATACGTCACTGGTTTTTTGATTAAAAGTCATGTTTAAGTTCAGTTTATGGTGTGGGGGGCAGCCATTCAACTCGGAGTGGAGTTTTCGGTTTTTTAAACCCATGGTCTTTAAAGACTTTAAAGATTTTTGTATTTTAAATTATCATACTGTAGAATCTCCATATGTTAAATCCTCATACTGCAATTTTGTCATTAAAATCCTTATACTGCTCCATATTAAATCTTCATACTACTTCATTTTTAAATTCCTCATATGTACTGCAAATTTTCCTTTAAATTCCTCACACTTCTTTTCATTTAAATTCCTCATACTGCAAAAATTTCCATATTAAATCATCACACTTTTGCAAATATCCGTGTACTAAATCCTCATACTGCGAGTCTTGATTTGTAATATTAATTTAATAAAGTCGATAGCCATACAATTGCGAAGAAGGCTATGATTATTTTTGGATCTAATTAATTTGAAGCCTACTATAACAATACGTGAATATATTTGTGTAAAGTTGCTTTTTGTTTTTGAGTGTTTGGATTTTTGATCTGTTGAATTTCTGGAATCTCCGACAGTCGAAAGGCGAACCATGAGTTTGGATGATTATTCAACGCAATATCCATACATTATACAATATAAGAAGTAATAATCAACGTTACAATATGTTTCCCTATTATAATGTAGCTTTTTTGTATATAACACACTTGGCAATATATGGACATTCCATGTTCATAATAATTAACAACACAATTTATACTTGTTTGGGGGAACTTATTAACTATATGAGACAATGAAATCAAGGGGAATTGACGTTGTTCTTCATCATTAATTTAGTCATCGAGTTTTAATTAATTGGGTAGTGCAACCAGGATTTGAACGTATGTGACGGGGAAATATCCGGATCTTCCAGCCACAGTACCTTCGTACCAATTCTCGTCGATGCGGGAGGTTAAATGAATTATATCTCCTTCCTGGAATCAGCAATAATGTCAAAGGTCCATAACTTTAGCTCATATATGTTATTATTATTTGCTCTCTCACAAAAGAGAAATTCCTTATTAACATCCATATATGAATTATTATTATTGGAATCCTCACAAGTTCAGAATTCACACACATTGCGATATTACAAAATTTTCGTACTTAATTAAGGAACTTTCACCTGTCTCCCACTCACGATCAATGACAATAACACAAAAAATAACAAAATGTATAGCTCAGGTTAATTATTATTATTATTGAAATACCTTAAATCCAAGTTCCCCTTGGTTTTCCGCATCGAAATCATACAGAGCTTGACAGGATGGACCCTGCGGTGTTCTCGCCGGTGATGATTTGTTCGGCGATGTGATGGGAGAAGCTGTAGAAAAACAGAAGGAACATTATTTTTTAGTCTCCCAATACCAATAATATCTATTTTTAAACTAAAATTTAAAATACTGCGGCAATAACAGATGGAAAAACTTTCTATTTCTGTAGGCGTCATCTCGACAAATATGTCGAACATATGTGTTTCACTGTAAAAAAGCGCTGTTTGATCATAAAAAGCTCTGTTCGAGCATAAAAATCACTGCTCGATTATACAAAAACTGTACTACAGGAATAAAATTCTTGAATTTCCAACGCCATCAACTTATTATGCTATCTATATTTTTCATCCAATCAAAGAAATTATTGCTGCTCCGACTGCTCGAACTAACTTCTTGTTTGAAAAATAAAATAATGAGATGAATTAATTTTTCCCCATTTTTCTACGCATCCTCCTTCCCAAATAATTTTTCCCAGGAAATTTTTCCAGCTGCTTTGTATATTGAGCCGATGCATTAGCTTTTCCATGGAAAAAGAGATATCTCCTGAAACTACGAAATACTGAAAACAAACAATGACATCTCCCAAAATCCAATTATCATTGTTCCCGAACCTCTGACAATATGAGAAAACATCCCATAAAGGTTGGAAGAGCACAAAGGGACAGGAGCTAATAAGCTTAGCCCTATTATTATACTTTGGAAAAGCGTCATCAGCAAGATCCCGAGAATTTGTGAGCTCACACATAATATAAGGAAGAGTAGCTCTGCTATAATACTATGGAGTTTATTATTTTGTGAGAACTGAGAACACATGCAGCGTGCTGTGAGGTGTATCTATATAAGATCGAAATGAAATCTTTGAAGTTGTTATTCTTCGTCTCTAACCATTTCCCGATTTTGCTGGTTGAAATGCAGTATCCCACTGATCAGAAGGTCTCTTTCCTGGTGACGGAAGTGGTGACTTTTGTGGCGTCGTCCCTGTAATAACAAAATAAAGTTTCCATAGTAACAGTAATTATATTAAAAACCCTTTATGGGACAATCATGGTCTCCTAGCAGGTGCTCTATGGTTTCTATTACAAACCATTCCTGTCTTATTAATTCCTCCTAATATTCACTCCACAATCGAATCTATAAAGTAATTCATTCAATCCCATTCACACTACTTTAGATTTTCCCTCGATTCTCCAGAGCATTTCTATCCCATTCAGGATATTTCCTTATACTGAATTCAATATTAAATATTCATTTTATTATGTTGACTACCCACACACATTTCTACATATTGACCTTTCATCCGGATAATAATTAACTATATATTGACTATATACTTTATGCACAGGCTATAGATCACATGCTCTCCCTTCCACATCGAGATATTCGGTGTATTGATTCCAGGTACTACTAATTCGGTATATCCTGACTATACAGATTGGATATTTCCAGGTATTAATTCGGAAAAGACTGCATATTCCAGGCATTAACTCAGTATAGAATACATACTCCAGGTATTAATTCCTCGTATTCAAAACACTTTCATCAGACATATTTCTCGCTATTGAAAACACTTTCACGGATATTAATTTCCCAAACAAAAGGGTTGAGGGGCACGGTGGGGCTCCTTTATACTCGCATATCGTTGACAAGATGAAAAGGAGATTCAGTAATTTTTATAAATAGATTTCTGGTGTAAATGGATTTACCAGCGCGATCCCCCGAAACCATTGAGAGGACTAGCTCACGCGCAAGTAATCAATATTTCGGGATATTTTAATTCTTAATAGGAGGCTGAAAAAGCCCGAGCACCGGGAAGTATACATGACTGATCCACAACTCCGCTCCCCTACACTTCAATTACCGTTATAATTCTCCTTTAAATGATGAAAATCCGCGTCTTGATGTGTATTGTCCAAATGAAGCCTCAAGTCCTGAACTGTTTTCGGCACAAATTCTGGTTTTGGACGTGATGCTGCTTCCTCTCTCCTGTTGAACAAACAATTTCGGTGAATTTAGGGCAACATATCCGGACACTTATCAGTTTACCAGATCAAAAGAACATCCTCGAATACAAAGTATCCACATTTCTTTATCAAGTCCTATGTACAGGCTTCCGAGATTCCTATATAGAGTCTTTCATATATGTTTTTCTATATCGGACTATATTCTTAATATATCGGACTATATTCATAATATTATTTATTCAGCGTCGTCGTCGTCATCATCCGACAACAACAACAGCAACAAGCCAACGCAATATTCTCTTGACACTGTTGAATTTAATCAATATCGATTCTTACTTCTGATTAAGTGTATCTACGAGATTCCTCAAAATTTCTGTGCACTGTTTGTGATAGTCGAGGAGACACTCGGAAAACGTAGCCAATTGATTTACTTGCTCCACCTAAAAGCCCAGAAAGATGAGAAGAAGTCAATGTGATTACATATTTATATTATGGAACATCTCAAACTCAACATTATTAAATTACAGTTGACAACTTTTGGAATTGATTACATTACCCCCCTTTTAGTTGCTACATAAATAATTAAATTACTCATAATTACATCGTTTTCAAGTAAATTGTGCATCCCCATCTGAGCCAAGTGAAGACTCTCAGCGAATTTCTCTTCCGCTTGTTTGATCTCATCATCTGAAATGTAATCAAAGTCATAAAGAGCATGATATTAGATTTCCGAAATTAATAAAGGGCAAAAGGTTTCATATGTATCTATTTAAGCTCAGATGACTCTACATATTTTTGCCTTTTAAAGAAAATTCACAGAAACAGGATACACACAAATAATTGACAGCGACAGCAGAAGTTTGCTGTTGAATAAATTTAATTTAATACTTTTTACAAACATCAAAAGCAACGAAAATATTTAATTATTAAATGCTAAAGGAACTATAATAAAATTATTTTTGTGCTATTTACCAGGCGAATTATTTAAGTCACGACTAGAATGACGAGGACTCGAGTAAGGGGATACCGAGCCCATTGAACCAACAGCACTCTTCGTACCCACTAATCATGCAAATCCAATAAATCATGACAAGAAAAAATCATAGAACACATGCAATATTTACTATATGAAATCAAGTAAATAATCAACGGAATTATTCCAAATCAAATAATGTAAATAAATTAAATTATTCAAAATATATAGGACCAAACTATATAACAAAATATATTTTTCATCAACGTCAGTCCCCAAAACTTACCTTTAGTTTGGCGTCTACGCTTGCAGTCAAAATCAAGCCTCCTCCCTTGCAACTTCTTCCGGTGATGCTGTAGAAAAAAATAAAAAATATTTTTAGAAAAATACTTTTGTATACATAGAATAGTAAGTATAAAGATAGTATAGTACATAAGATCCAAGTAATTTAATCAGCTTGATCTCTACGCGTATCGAAGTTGTTGGTTTGGTATAGCGAGTATTCTAAAGAGGTTATTGCGAAGATCGGTTAAGATTGACCTGACTGACACCGAAGTTCCCGAAGCTTTTGGTATCTTTATAAAATGCATTTGGTATATGTTGCCATGGTTTGGTATGACCAATCGAAGTATATTTCTCGACTACTGGACTACATCGAACTATACTATGGAGGTTCCTCTATACTTATATTTGTCCGATAAAAGGAGCATTTATGTGAATTGTGTGTAATCTTTTTATTTTTGATTTGGTGGTTACCATCACTTCCTTGAGATCCTTAGTTTGAAGCTGATGGAGCGGTTCGAGGAAATTCTGCTTGACGTTATCATCCAGGGAGTACTTGACATCCGCCATCAATTTCATGCTCTCCCCCGTCTCCACCAATGCACTTGCGAAGACCGACTCTTCGCCTAATTTCCGGCCAAAAGTCGTCATACACTCTCCCAGAACACCTTCGGGCTGGGGATAAGTACTGGCTTTGGCCTGGCCACTCAATTTCGAAATCCCCTTCACCGCTGCCATCTTCGCCCGAACTGTCGGATTCGGCTGTAAATATTCCTTTGTCTTCAACTGCAGCTCATCCACCAACTCGAACAAAGTGTCCGTCTTTTTCTCCATCTCAACAAACTCATCGTCCAATTTGGTTCCTTCAGCCCCACCAATCTTCTCATTCATGTATTGGTTGGCTTTGTTGATCTGCTTCTTGAGGCCGGCGAAGGCCATCTTGAAATTTTTTCTTCTCCTGCTCCCCGATGGCAATCAACTGTCAACTGAAACAAACAACACAATTATTTAAATACCATAAATTATACAACAATTTCAAATTTAATATATAAATAATCATTTATTCTCAAATATTATGCACACGTGTATACCTAATTTACGCCAAAAATGAAGGTTTAAAAGCAAAACTTCCTATAGACAAAAATTGAATTCACTAATTTTATATATTTCTACCTATTTCTAATATTCTAATTTCTATACCTCCTGAGTCCTCAGTGTGATCTTACACTCTTTTTCAAAAAAATAAATTTATTTTCTGCAGATTTTTTTTGTCACATTTAAGTTGGTATGGTTATGCTACCCGTTCAAAAATATTATTATAATAAAACACAAAACCATGTGGGGTTACTAATCTGTATTGATAATGAGACAACACTTTTTATTAAGGTCATATTTCATATGAGCTTTGTTATCTAAACTGTGTCCATCGCAAAATAAAAAGCAATGGTGAATCTCTAATAATAAATAGTATTACAATAAATTAGGACGTCCAATTGATAAAAACGCATAAAAAATAGCTTTGGTGAACCTCAACACTTCAACAGGGTTGTCTCATCCTCATCTGTAATAATTAGTTATAGGGAAGCCATTTGCCATCAATAAAAAGTAAACAAAACAAAACGAATATTGTGTAAACAATATAAATCTGTATATTATTACAGATATTACAATTACAAGAGATAAACCCGAATCTCAAGTACCCCGATGAGGAGTAATAAAATGAGCCTTCATTCTTTTTCCTATATACTCCTAAAAAATATATATTTAAAAAAATTATTAAATGGATTCTCGCGAACTGTCATGTATGTAATACAATCTTCGTTATGATTTTTAAGCCTTTGAGAAAAATAAATAATAAATTGATGTAGAGTTCGTAGTATGTACAAGCTTCAAAGACTACCACACCTCTATTCATAAGAAGATCATGACTTGGCATTTCATGGAATTAATTACAGTAAAAATACGATGACGATGGGAGATCGCCACTTCGGAGCCAATTCCCTCTGCTAATTATTGTATATGCTCCTGCTTAAATTAAAGGACTAAATTCAGAGCTCGTTGTAGAAATGATTTCATGTTTAATATTTGACAATATATTTTTTAAATTAAAATAATTTGATTAAATTTTATTGAATTTTATTAAAAAGCTAAAAAAAATCCGATAAATGCAATTTTCGAAGTTGCACACCCATAAATGCCCTTACCATCCCCACAGTTCTTTAATTTGTTATTGTATGTGGCGTGGTTGTAAATAGCCATTTAGACATTTAGAGCATTCTCCGCGAGCTTTATGGCGGACCACACACATGCAATAAAAGAGCAACAACTATTTATAGATGATAATTATCTTTGAGATATTTTAAGCTCACGTACAGGCCTGCATATATTCTACATCTATAGAGGATGAAAGCTCAAATGTGCGTGTACTTGACCCAAAAATTTATACAGCGGATGTTATTCCAAGGACCTTCGTCAATTTTTTATCCCTCGAACGTTCCATAGCTTTTTGTATATCGTCGGCGAAGGATCTTAAAGTACCAAATTCTGTGTTGAAGGTATAGAAATTGGTACTTTAAGACTCTTCGCCGACGGTATGTTTACTGAAGCTCACGATCACGATCAAGCCAAATAGCCAAATGCCAAAAACAGAATAATGATAAAATTCTTTTCACGACAATTATTAAGTATTGTTTGTAAGTTCTGAGCTATATTTTAAATGCCAGGGACAAGTTGCCTCAGGAAGTAGAAACAAAAACATACCTCGGTGTTTAAGACAATAATGAAAGTATCTCGGAGGGGGGAAATAACCTCCGAGAGGAAATATTACTTCTTCGGAGGAAACACTACTTACTACTACTTCTTCGGAACAAAAAATAAATACTCCGGAGAGAAAAAATACCTCGGAGGGAAAGGAACTGCCCGACGAGGTGAAAGTGTGAGAAAACACAAGAAAGTGTCAAATGTCAAAAATTAAAGGAAAGAGCAGAAGGATATGCTTTCACTTTCAGACAAAATCCCGACGAAAGGAAAAGCCTGAGGAGAGGAAAAGTAACTAAAATCTACTTTAATAATACAAGTAAGAAGAAGATAGTCCATAACTCACCGAAAGTGTCCCGGGTTGTCTGACGTCCGTCGAGTGATCTTAGTGGAGTTGGAATGAAGGCAAAGGTCTGGAGTGCGGAGGATTTTGTGGTCAGACCATCATCAGGAGCAAAGCAGGAGAAGGGTGAATCCAGTCGCTATGACACTCGACGAGATCGCGAATTTAATGTCAGCAAGTCACCATGTTTTTCCCCCTTCCCGCTTGGCAACTCCCAGATCGATAAATCATATTGATTTTATTTCACTCGGGCATGCCCCACATAAGGGAGGCAAAATCTGCACACATGACATTATTATTGTTACCCAGAGCGCTCTTAACCATACAAGTTGTACAACCAAACCACTTTTAATATCATTACTTTTCATACTTCACAACTCTAAACTCAACAAGGTTCCACACTTTACCCCTTTAATACCGTCATCCAGTATGTCTCGGTCCTATATATTTTTAGGGAATTAATTCCCCGCTTTCAAGTTCAATTTCAAGGAATTAGCTCTAGCTCTACTGTATAGCACAAAGCACAAGAGCTTTACTATTACATTTGTGCCATGTCTGGTGGGAAGAGTTGTCCCCAAACACACATGAACCCCAGTACTCTCAGGATTTGTTACTCTTCGAAGAGCAAATCTCTGATCAAGCCTTCATGATCGTCATCGAGTATAGTTGAGTATGTGTGAAGGTTTTTGAGGATTGCTATCGCAGCACGAACTCCTAAAAGTCTGAACATGTTATGGTGCATTAGTGATTTTAATAGAAAGTGACACAGTGACAATCATGGCTGAGATTTCAGTACACACAGACAAAAATACAATAATTTTGTAAAATAATTAATACATAATATTTCTGAATTCTAAACCAGAATTTTTATAAAAATTATTTCTTGTAGAGGTGATTTCTTATTGATTTTTTATAGAAATAATATCCTGTAGAAGTAATTTCTTGATGATTCTTTATAGAAATAATATCTTTGTAGAAATAATTTCTAATAAATAAGATGTTGATTAGTCCAAAAATTATTTTTAATAAATAATTCCTTTATTTTCAACAACAAACGAGTCTATATCATCATTACATTCAATTGACTGGTCGTGGTGAGATATTATTTTGCACAGACATATATCTGTAATATTGTAATAATAATAATATTATCAATGTCATTCGACAGGATTGCTGTAAATAAATATAGAATGTGTAATGTACTATTCTACTTCGTAAGGCTAACAACAAGTAATAGTTAAAGAATAAAACGATTAATAAGATATAGTTTAATTATAAACAGTGTAATATATTATAGTGAAATTAATGAGTCACAAAGAATCAGATTCGCGCACACAATTCCATCTCCCATATATACAACAAAACAAAAGTGTTGTTAAGGAGATGAAGCACACACTACAATAATCATTAATAAATGTATCAAATTCCTAACAGCTACCAATTTACCTCAAGGGATATAATAACAGTCCTCAATCATATATTATAGGATATTTTATATGATAAAACAACAGCTCTATAATATATAATTTGTAGCTGATTTAAGCAAAGGCTTTTTCGTTGTTGTGTCAAAATTTATAATAATACAATACAAGTATATAAGTATATAGGCATTAAAATTCTCGCTCAATATTCATACACACATTTTTTAAGGAAGCACTTTTGTCTATTTATATCTCCAGAAGTTCACAAGAGCTATGAAGGAAATAATATTATTATTACTTTAAGATTATTATTATGCATCTAATACATTTTGAAAGATTAAGAATAATAAACCTAAAGCTTGCAAGATTCTGGAGATTAGCGTTGCATTATTGAATAAACATAAATAAAGGTTTGCTAATGACAAAATATTTTTGGGGATCACCGTAAAATGTTGACATAATAGTTGTAGAGAAAGAGAAATTAATATAATAAAGAGAAATATTAACAATGAACAGCAGAATTAAATAATGATCTCAGTCAAAACTCAAAATTTTGGAAAATATGTACAGAAATATACATTGATAAGTATTGTTACAAAGGACGAAGTGAATTGTCACTTCTTTTTACGGGGACCTTTTACTTCTTCTTAGCCGCTGCTGCCTTCTTCGGAGCTTTGGGCTTGGCAGCTGCTGGAGCCTTCTTTGCTTTCGGAGATTTAGCTGCAGGCTTACTAGGAGATTTGGGTTTGGATGGAGCTTTCTTGGGCTTGGCCGCCGCCGGTTTCTTCTCCTTTTTAGGTGCCGCTGCCTTTTTGGGCTTGGCCGGGGCGGGTGCTGCTGGGGCGGCATCCGTCGTCGACGATGCTGCGGCAACTTTCTTGGGTTTGACCGGCTTCTTCGCTTTAGGTGAAGGAGCACTGGCGGCTTTCTTCGCCTTCGGTTTCGCCTTGGCAGGAGAGGCCTTGGGCTTAGCTACTGCAGTCTTCGGCTTCGCCGGTTTCTTGGCTTTGGCAGCACTCTGAGCTAATTTGAAAGATCCATTGGCACCTTTTCCCTTCACTTGGACCAGTGCCCCTTTGTCCGTCGCAGATTTCAAATACTTCTTGATGAAGGGAGCTAATTTCTCAATCTCCACTTTATTGTTGTCCGACATGTGCTTCTTGATCGCCTTCAAGGAGGATCCTCCGCGCTCATTAAGGCCTCGGATGGCTGCAGCCACCATGTCCGAGATCGGTGGATGCTCCGCCTTCTTCTTCTCCGCCTTGGGCTTCGGCGACTTTGGAGCCTTCGGCTCTTTCGGTGCTTTCGGGGCCTTCGGCGTGGCCGCTTTTTTAGGAGCCTTTGCCTTCTTCCCTGCTGCTGCCGGGGCGGCCGCGGGTGCGGCGGCGGTTTCCGTTACTGGGACCTCATCTGCCATGATTCTTCTTAGTCTTTCTGTTCAAAAACCACAAAATACACAAAAATTAATAATTTAATATAATTTTGAAATAACATTGTTTAATTAAGTTAATCAAATTAATTAATTTCTGAAGAACAATTGCTTATTACTATTGAATATACTGAAACTATTGATACTGAATTCTACGCAATTACTCAAAGGGCAAGAATTCCAAGAATCATATTACGAGAATTATTTTTTTGAAATTACGACATTTCACGAGATATTACATTTTATTAAAAATTACTGAAATCAAAGGGATTTTCTAATAAATGTAATATTTTACGACTCATAAGAGAAAAAAAATCCAAATATTTTTCTGGTTGGACAAAAACCAAAATTGTAGAGATGCGAAAAATGCGCCTGGACTCAAAGCCAATTATTAAATTTAATTTAAATTAAAACTTACCTCAAGAGAGTGAAATATGAAGATTTGTAGGTGAAAAAGATGATTTATCCTTGAATTGAAGGGAAAATAATAAAATTGCTCTTCTTCGGACTGTTTTGTTGCAAGTTGTAAAATGTGATAAATGCACGTAATAGCGTAAGTGTGTGTGTTGTGAGAGATTGAAGTGGGACGCAAAGGAGTTTTGTGGAGGGAGCGGACGTAAGAGAAACACACCAGCTTTCCTCTCGCTCCCGAGCTCCTTTGGCACCGCTCTCCGTCTCTCGTATGTGTTTCTTGATTGACTTTAATATTTAATAACTTCTGACCCGACCCTCCCAGGTCAAAGCTCAGCCCGGATCCGAACTCGCCTTACATTCACCTTTCCGACCCACTCCTCATTTCCCCAAATCCTCCGAGTTTCCCCCCACAAATCCCCATTTTACGAAACCCCCATGTACTTTTTTGCCACTCCTAGGCCAAATTTTTTGCAAAAATTCGAAAACTCCTGAGCCCTCGTGGAAAATTTTGATGGATTATGAAAGGCAAATGTATGGGACACAGGGGTATGGGTTTGGTTTGAGGGAATTGGGGGCGGAAATTCTGGAAAAAAATTCTTTTCCTCCAGAAAGTCACACAAATTTTTATGCTGTGTTAACGCCATATGAAATTTCCTGAATTTTTTTCTCAAAAACTTGAATTGGGATTCCTTTGGAATTTTGCATACTCACATTATCATTATTGACCTCTGTCCCTGAATTTTTTCGAGACTCTCCGACCCCCCAGGGGGTAGCTACACCTAAAATTGCATATACCTATTATGAGCAAAACGCTGGGATTCCTAGGCTCCTCGCTCGTCCTACCGAGTTCTATTTTCTCGCCTTTCCTCTTTTCTATCGCATTCAAAACACAACGTCGTCGTCATGTATTCCTTCTCTGAAATTCACAGTCTCTTTTTATCCCGTCGACTTAATCTTTTTCTTCCACTTATTTATTTTGCTTACTTCACTTTCCCGTCCTAAAATCCACCGGATTTTAATGGACAGATTTAACCCTCCCAAAAAGATTTTTGACCAAAAATTCTACAAATTAAAATTTTTTTTTGACCATTTATGAGCACTAATCCCCATTTAATTCAACTTTTCATCCCCAATTTTGCATTTGCCGGCCGCTCTTTTTACATTTTAGTAACTCCATTTCTCTGCTCCTCCGTCAGTCCGTCTCCACAGTTCCTTTTTATTATACGGATATTGTCATGCACTTGTGATTTCTTCTTCATCTCCTTTTCTTCTATTTTCCTTCCTCTTCTTATCCTTCTTCTTGTATACAGATTAAGGATTTATCTAATAATTATTATGCGCAAACATATGGCGGAATTTTTATTTCATACTCCAAAACTGGCTGGAATTGAAGCTTTTGCCTATTATGCTTACAACTTTTTTTAATTATGATTTTTTTCATTTTTAGCATATTTTCCGGACTTTAATCGATATTGGACAGTCGTGCCAACTTTGTTTGCGCTTTTGCATCCATGTTTTTATGTTTTTGCATATGATTTATACCTTTTTCTGTATGTTCTGTATGTCGTGGAGTATCAACTTTTATTATCAATTAAGATTATGACTTCCATACAATCTTCTTCCTACATATTCACACTTGTATGAAGTTTAATAAGCTTGTGTTTTGTATGGTCTTATACTCAAAATGAGCTTGTTTCCATTTCCGTTCCATTATTTTCAAGGCTAATGAATAATGAACCATGTGTCGAACTAAAAACTACCAACATTTTTAATTTAGATTTTAATAGTAATTCATTAAATTCAAGTAAATTTAATTAAATTTTCTTTTTATTTTGTATAATTTCAGTACTCAAGTAGTAATTTACTTTCATTTGAGAGCTTTTTACTCAAAGCTCATATACAGATCATCATCATCAGATCGTGATGGGTGAAATGATCCCGCATCGATGAAGCATTATACAATTTAAGTATGTTTAAAAGGAATAATCTCTTGAAAATTAAACTATTAAATTGTTTTTAAATGTTCATAGCATTTATAATATTATAATATCCATATTCATTTTGTGATGCGACAGCAAGCGCAAGCAAGGCTAAACCGCAAGTGTGTCAACATACACGAGATGCTATATAGTAGTGGTTTTTTGACATTTTGAGATGAATTATCCAGGACAGAGGCAAGAGAGACTGAGAATGTGAGAATGGTAATTTCGCTGTTCGCTTGATGAGGCTCTTGAAGTTAATCGATTCCTTTGCGGACAACACGAAGGCTGATCGTAAATCACATCATCATCATCATTCATATATCAAAAAGTGATAATATTTTGGAGATGATGAACCAAAACATTGCCCGGAGTGCGAGCATACAATACACAAAGGATATCTTGTCTTGAGTCTTCCTAATTCCTATAGAGCTTATAGTCTTGTGCCGGTTGATGCTTTTATTATTGGAGTCAACTACAGAACAGAGCTTGCTTATAGTATCTATAAAGTACATCTATAGTCTATACATCTATCCTATTATGGCAATGTCTATAGTCTATACCTTCACGCATAAAGATATTGAAGCATATAAAATACTTATTATAAGGATATGTGTAAATGTGCGTATAAGAAACTTCGCTAGTTATAAGTTTATTTATTACGAATTTTTTATTTTGCAGCTAAAATACAATTTTTTGTATTAATAATTAAATATTTGGCTATGATCTCAATACAAAGTAATTTCTGTAAATCAGATACAATTATTTTTTCTACAATTTTTCAATTTTCAAAAATGTCGTCCATATCCATGTTTTTTAGCTTTAATGACTTCACTCTATTCTGTACATAGTTGCAAGGTGAGCGTGACTTCTTTGGACATCGCATAGGATCCCTTTCGTACATAAAAGCTCATATGGTGATATTTTCATTTCCTGACCTGAATACCCAAGCAGATGTATTTAATATGATAATGACATTTTCAACTACACGGCGGATTATTAATGGTGTAACTGTGTAACGGGCTTTTATGATGAAAATGCTCTAAACTTGTTCTGAATAAAAGTCATATATATTACTAATTATATATTGATCCCATATACTTTTATTTGTAGTGTAAATGTTTTTACTTCATTTACGCCTTATATTATCCTTATTACAAGTGTATTTAAATCTACTAAACATCTAATATTGATGAATTCATATTGATCAACTTTTATTGAGCACGCAATATTGTGCCTATTTGCTTTTAATACGTCTATATTTGTCTATCTTACAAATACTATTTTGTATGTACTTTAATATATGGCGTGATGCGTGGTCATGCTGTTTTTACCTTTATTGTTTAACAATCATAAAATCATCGATCGTGTTTAGTCAAGTTTGACGTATGCTTCTCTAATGTATTTTATAGATTGAATATATTCTGGATTTTTGATTTTGACCACGTCAATAATATGAGCAATAAATAATTAAAAAAATAAATATTACACATGAAAATTAAAAATAAACATTAATTTTTTAAAATATCAAAAATTAAAATTGTAAATTAAAATTTTAAATAAATATTAAAAATTTTAAAAATGTTTTTAATACGGAAATTATGAAACCTTCGCAGACAATATAATCCATGCATTTATACTGTGACAGACATTCTTGCATGCTTCACCAAACATGACAAAAATGCTCCCGGTCACTTTCTTGAGTTTTTTTAGTATGTCTTGAGTTTTTATAACAACGGCGGTGTAGAGGTAGACAGACGGAGACTCTAAATTATGCAGTGCACATGGATTTGTCCCACGCGTATAGTACAAGTAGCTATGGATACATATTATATGACTATCTACTACTTTACCCGCATAAATTGCTTTTTCCATGACAAAAATAACAGTTCCTATAATATGTATATATTACCATATGCAGTAGTGTGGCGCAAAGCAGGATGCTAATAATACTCCTGAAGGCTTCAGACCGAAAGTGAAAACATGTTATTGTGCATGCAAATCGCTGCCTTTATTAAGGAGAATTGAATAAAGCCTTATGTTGTACAGTAGTGTATATCTTACTTTCATATGTTCATTCTTACTTTTATTTTATACTCTATATGGATTACCATTACTTTCACGATGAGAACCTCTGACCTGGAGTTTACAAAATCCACAATACATAGAATATAATCCATTCCAGGAAAAAGCACACAGAATAATAAAAGTAAATTCATGGGGAACCCACATTCTCCACGAACTTCAAAATCTTTTCCGCCTGATCCTCACCGTAGGGGTACAGATTAATAAATTGCTCCTTGATTTCACTCACGGTCTTGCCATACTTGTCCTTCAACACTTGACAGTTCTCTTCCTCTGACTTGTCCATGTCATACTCCAAGGATGTGAGAGATGCGGCTTCTGCCTTCAGCCGGTCTATTATCGGACTGAGGAAAGTTGCAAGTGTGGCGTCTTTTGCAATTAGGGCGCTAAAATAATTAATTAAATTTAATCATTAATTTAATGTAAATCTAATACAACCCTTTTTTTAATTCCCCACCAAAATAAATTAATTTATGATTTATTTCAAATTAATTGCAATTGAAATAGATAAGTTATATACCTAAAACTCTTATTATACATATTTTGATATTTTTATTAAAATTAATATTTTGTACAAAAAGTTCAGTGCTCCTTACTCAAACGTCCCTCTGAGAATTCCTAATTGCATGGAGAGTTGGAATGCCACTTCGTAGCCTTTATCAAAGTGCTCCTGAAACCCTTCCTTCCGTCCCTCATCTTTCCCATCTCTGTATCCAGCCTGTATATACACATGAAAAACCATAGAACATACAGAGATTATTACATTAAAGATCTTTTGAGCTATATATTCAGATTCCATATATCCCACACTATAGTATACTTTTACCTTCAAAATTCATTACAAAGTATAAACAAACTTCCTGTCTACTATTTTCGAGTAACCATATATATTGTAAGCTTAAGAAACCGCATCTTGAAAAATCTTGTTGTATCTTATTTTATTATTTGTTTATTATACCTTCCACAGATTCTCTTCCACCTTCTGCGTCTCTTTTTCCATCATAGATGAGCCGGAAGCTCCTTCTTCATCCGATTCCATTTCTTTATTCCTGGTTTTTGCACTTGATGTATCTATATAGGTACTTGCTTGTATGCAGTTGAGGCTACAGAATTGCTTCCAGAGGTCAAGTATGATAATCGCAGCTATTAAGCTATGTACACAATGGAGATGTTCTGAAATTCAAACAGGAACATATGAACATGATTTCCATTGTATTATTCAACAATAATTAGATTATAGTTTATGGATTTGTAATTCGACATTTTATTTTATTAGTTTAATTCAACATTGAATTTAATTTGTATTTCAACATTTAAATTAATTTGCATTTCATTTTATTTGCACTTATTTATACTTCAATATAGTTACGTATTATATATTTGCAAGTAAAAATTTAATCCATCAATACATATCCTTTATCATTAAGTATTTTTACAAAATGCACAATGTCAAATTATGGGTATAGCAAAAACACCAATAGCAGTATAACAACATCAGAAGCAAAAAAGCATTTCCGCTTTCCATCATAAATGTCGCATTTATTATCATTGCAGTTGAACATTGAAGCTGAAATTATCTTCTACCCTTGCACTACAAATATTAAGTGCTTATATGTACATATATGTACAAATAGAAAACAAGTTGAGTGTCAATAACATTTATTATTCGTATCAAACCCTTCCAAAGCTTCAATCTACTACAGCTAGTTTAGCTTTGTAGGTCTGAATTTAACCACCCCTATCCTATATCAAATATCATGTATGTGCTCAGCACAATAATTTTTATTGCAATTAAAATGTTTGTATACACAGTCCAGATATTGAAAGTTAAATGCCCAAAAGGAATAAATAAACTCTTATATGACTCCCGATAGTATATAGATGTATAAGTATATATATACACTATATATTGTAATGGAAGTAGTAGTAACTTGAATGGATAAACAGCTTCTATATACAGCATGTGTACATAATATCAACGCCTACGCTATATGGGTCGGGTCGATTAGATTATACTCATTTTCATACTTCATATACTGCCCAGGCCTTTTTCTGTGTTCTGGGGAAGTTTTAGCACTGAAACTGAATCTAACAAAATCCTCCGAGATAGCAAGAATGAAAAGCATTTGACAAGCGAAGTGTATCGCGACTATAGCAAAAGTACTGGAAGGCTTTGAAACATTTTGCACACTTCGGCATATATTCACAGCTCCCAACGAGTTTATTGACATTTATATTCCCTCTGAATTATTCTTATTACTAAAAAAATATTTTTTTATTAAAGAATATTTTATTATAATAGAGTTACAACATTATGGGAGGTTTACACAAGGCTTTCCATAGCCTTACAATAATAATTATAATTAGTATTTTGACTTTGCTAAATCTCAGCACCTGTCTGAATATCAATAATAATAATCATAATAAAAAGTATCAAGAAACTATTCAGACCGTCCAACTTGACACTTCTGGCGACGACCTTCAAGAAGACTCCTTCGCCAAGATTGACCACTTATACCAAACGTTTAGGTACCAACCTCGACATGTGCACTTGGCGTACACAGGTATGATAAACTTTTGTAATATTGCTCTAATTTTCTGAATATCTATACTGAGTAGTTATTTAGTCCAAATTTATTGTTGATTATAAGGGGCAAAGTGTGATATCAATTTAATTAAGTTATATAAGTTATTTTAATTTAGTCAATTTATTTAAGTTATATATCGTCGGCAAAGGATCCCAAAGTACCAATTTCTATACCTTCAACACAGAAATTGGTACTTTTTGATACTTCGCCGATGATTATTGTAATTTTGTTTTAATAATTTTCTTCAGATTGGTGCAGGATATTTTATTATTTTCTGGTTTTGACCTACTATATATACTGAATCGTTTCAGATTCCCCTACGGAGATGATGGTAACATGGAGTACTATCGATGACCCTAAAGGAAGTGTGGTTGAGTATGGTGTCAAGAGCATTGGTGAGAGCACCGCCAATGGGTCAACCACCGAATTCATAGAGCAAGGAGCTCAAAAGTTAAAGCAGTACATACATCGAGTGGTATTGACGGATCTGAGACCAGGGCAACTCTACAGTAATCACTTTACCAATATTAAAATTAAACTCTAAATTCAATCATGTTTGAAATCAATGGAATGATTTACTCTAGGCGCAATTTATCTGTGACCTTCGTATTCATATCAGATTAGTATACCTAGATGTTGTTATAATCTGTTATTAATGAGTGTGGAATTTTGTCATCTTCACTACTATTTTAGTGTATCACTGTGGAAGTCATTTAGGATGGTCGGAGTTATTTTTCTTCACTGCGATGAAACCAGGTGTGGAGTGGTCTCCACATTTAGTACTTTATGGAGATTTAGGAGCGGAAAATGCCCAGTCTTTGACTCAACTTCAGGAGGAAGTTCAAGCGGGTATGTACGATGGGATTCTGCATGTGGGGGATTTCGCGTATAACATGGAAACGGTATTTAACAATTTCTGATAAAAAATCCGTATTTTTTATGGATACAATGACACTCAACAAAAAGCTATATGATAAAAATAGAATTTGTGCGCGTTAAGCGTGTACATATTGTAAACGTATATATATTATTGTAAACTAATAAATTACTTTTTTGTGATAATCACACAGAGTGATGGCACAATTGGTGACACATTCATGGACCAAATCCAGCCTATGGCAGCCTACCTTCCTTACATGACCTGCCCGGGGAATCATGAGAGCGACCAGTAAATTAATTTATTTAATTATTCCTCAGGCCCCAATTTGTTTTAGTTCTAGTTTTCGATTCAATTCTCCATAATTTCTTTAGTGTAAAAATTTCTAAATCAATTTTGCCTAAATGATTTTTCCTATGTACATTCAGCAACTTCACTCAGTACAAGAATCGGTTCTCCATGCCTAATTACAAGTCCTTCGAGTCCATGATGTACAGTTGGGATTTAGGACCGATTCATTTCATAAGTCTCGCGACGGAATTTTATCATTACTTACAGTTCGGTCTCAAACCTGTTTTCAACCAGTACGATTGGCTGGAGAAGGATCTTCAGGTAATTTAAATTCACCTTTTGGTTTTTGATTTTGGGGTGGTTCATTCATGAATGCCCATTGAAAAACTTCACATCTTATTTTATTTCCTCAACCTTTTTTATTTTACCAAATCTTTTTTTATTTCATTTAAATCCCTTTCTCCCATCCTGATTATGATTACACACACCTATACTATACAGGAAGCCACAAAACCTGAAAACCGGCGTATCAGACCTTGGATCATTGTGTATGGACATCGGCCCATGTACTGTACGAATAATAACCACGAGTGTCTTCACAATGAAGCCTTAATACGAGTAGGGATCCCCACTTTACACATGTGAGTATCAGCAGTCAACGAATTTCATTCATGATTGCCATCATTCCTTCGCTGTTGCAGCTACTTAAGTACTTACATAAATGTGGTGGAGATTGAAGATTGGTGATTATGAATGTGTATAGGTATTTATATGACAATATTTCCCTTTTGTTTCCAGGCTCGGCCTCGAGGACCTGTTAATAAACTACGGAGTTGATGTAGCGATTTGGGCTCATGAGCATTCCTACGAAAGACTTTTCCCTTTGTACAACCGAACAGTGTACAATGGAAGTTTGTCGGAACCGTACAGAAATCCCAAAGCGCTCACTCACATCATCACAGGATCCGCCGTAAGAACTTATTACCATTTAGTATAATATCTTTCTTTCCCTTCCCCAACATGATCATCATCATTCGACGGATATTTAGGAACTAACTGGTAAAGGAAATAGGATACTGAATTTGACTTGTTCGTCTTGTTGATATCTCTTATTATTATTATGTGTGCACGCAGGGTTGCTGGAGTCGTCATGATCCTTTCCCTCAAGATATGCCCCCCTGGTCTGCTTTCCGAACTGTTGACTACGGTTACAGCCGCATGAAAGCTATTAATTACACACATCTTTACTTTGAGCAAGTCTCTATCGATAAAGTAAGGATCTTGTCGTACACCCCATATATACAAAACATTTTTCTTGGAAAAAGTCCAAGCTCCGGTCCTTAATATAGTATACATCTGTCGTTTAAATATTTACGCATTATTTGTATGTACAGTACTATCTGTATAATAGCATCCAAAAAACTTCTTGGGAATATTTCACATCCTTATTATAGGCAATGATTTCATTTTCTGTTATACTCTAATCCACAGGAAGGAAGAGTAATTGACTCATTCCATCTCATTCGGGAGGATCACGAACCTTATGGACCTTTCCCAAAACATGGGACCTCATGAGACTTCCCAGCTCATAGCTCATGTGTTTGTTGTATACAATTATTAAATAATCGTTCAAAAACAGCACACTTTTATTACTGCAGATGATTGTTTACTATTTAGTTCATAGATATATGCTAATCGTAAGTTGCATTTACGTTCAATACAAAAAGTATTAAATTTGTTACAATCGGATTCATATCCAAGTTAAATCGATCGAGTTTTTGATAAACTATACATTTTATAAATATATTGTTTGTTGTTATTTGTTATACCAAGTAAGACAATCATCTATTCAAGCAGACAAAAATTACTTTCCTTAAAGTATTTACCGCTTTACGTCTTTTCCATATCCCTTATACTTATTTCTATCCTACTTAATTAATGTCTCGCTCGTACAGTTCTATTATATTATTTGTAACAATATTCTAAATTCTAAAATATTATTCTTTGTCCAATTCCCGCAGCTGCAAAAGAATTTCAATGTTCTTTTGTGTATTATAGTATTTTAGTATGTCCATTTTCAGTATCATTAGGGCATCCTTAGCTGATCTACTGTAAACTTGTACTTACTCTTGATTCAGCACAAATTTGTATAAATTTAACTAAAATTATTACACTTTTTAAACATTCCAAAAAGTCTAATCATAGTCTCTAAATCTAAACCAAATGACAAGAATAGTCACCCACCGGTAGAAAAGGAAAAACGGAAAAGTCTAAAATAATATTGTTGAAGCAGTGCTTTGTACAAGTGTCCAAAATATAGATATCTTAAATTATGCCATTTAAATTGGCCCACATTTTTATACAATTGGACAAAATAAATACGTTTATAAAATGCGTTAATTTTGAAAACTGTTTTAATTATAGCACTTATGCATTATAATAATTTTAATGTCTCATCTCAAAAAAGCAAAATTCAGGCATCGTATCATATGATATGATCAGCCATTATAATCCGTAGCCCATTATACCTAAACTATCAATATATTATTACTTCTTTAAATTCTTTCAAAATGAACCTTAAATTAGATATCCAAATATAGATACAAATTTACTACTCGGATACAAATAATAATCAAACATCCGGCCAAAAAAATTCCGCATAAAATATTATTACATTTCAGGAATCAAAAAGGAAAACCATCAAATATATCATCATACAAATTAGTTAAATATCAGGACAAATTATCAAATTTAGCATAAATATTCATTAAATACATGTCAATTAATAGCATCAATTAATTACTAGACACAAATCATCAAATATCAGGCCAAAAACATTAAATATCAGTCCAAAAACATCAAATATTATCGTACAAATGAGTTAAATATCAGAATAAAAATAATCAAATTCAGCATAAAAATGAATTAAATATCAGGACAAAAATAAAGAATCAAATAATATAAGGAAATAAGTACAACACAGGAAACTACGTGAGATGAATGTTGGTTAATAAAGTCAGAAAAAATAATGAAATTAAATATGTTGACGTGTACGAAAATCGACAACGACTGGCGATAAAACGTTTCTGCCACGGACGGACGCCGACAACGTCAAAATAATTAAAAACACCGTCTATTTCCCTGCGAGGGGACGGACAATGTGGCACTAAACCTATTATTAATATATATTCCACAGTCAACAGTATAGAAATCACACACAAAACGGTGCACACAAGAGCATAAATAGCATAATGCGATCCCATACGACAAAAGGATCCAAAAAGCACTTTGTCAGCAAAGTACCCAAAGTACTAACTTCCGTGTGGGAGGTATAGAAATTAGTCCTTTTGGATCCTAAAGACGCTTTCCATTGCAATTATTGCACGGCAGTGTTTTAAAGGGGAAAAAGCATTGAAAAATCCGCGCCTGCGCTCCTCAGCCCACAAGTGTCAAATGATCGTGACTCACTTGATATTTTTATGCAGTCGGTTCCGTCGGCTATGCTGCATTTAATCAGCCTCGCCAACACTAAACAATACTAAAAACATATACACAATATTATATTCCATTTAATATTTTAGAAATAATACACCGCAGCACCACCAGACCAGGATTTTACATTTATTCAACATTTTAAATACTTTATACCATAAACAATAATAATAAGTTTAATTCCTCTGAACAAATTTACTCATCATTTTTATAATTATCTATCTTTATTCTCCTCCTTCCAATGTAATAGATAAATTAAATTTCGTTGAATCACAACTCTGGTCGGTGAACACCATCATCGTCATCTTTTTCTCTATTCTGTCTCTGTCATTATCATTTTAAAATATACAATATTTAAATATCACATTTAATATTATATTTTTAGCATCATAGTTATTATTATTAAATTCTCTATATCGTTTTTCATCTTCAATCTTTATATTTCTTTATTGACCATCGTCAAATCTCTTCGCTCTGTCGTCCGCCAGAATTTTTTAAAGGTCCACCAAGAAGGTAAAATATTAAACAAGGCATATTTCACCATTAATGGGATGTCAATATTTTTAAAAGTAGTTTTGGTTTTAATTTGTGGGTATTCTATAGTCATGTTTAGTATTTTCGTGTGTTATTCTTTAATTATTTTAATTTGTATTTGTTTTGTATTTTAATTTGTGTGTTTTGTATTTTGTCATGTCATAGTTCACAAGTGCGGAATTGTCAAATAATATACTACAAGTGTACATAGTATAAGTTCTTATCCTAGGGGATGGTTTCTGTCTGGACCTTCGTGTCAGTTTTGGGTCAAATCTCTGATGATTTCTGATTAGGATAATAGGAATATAATGATTCTGGAAATATTATTTCCTGGGATTAAAATGCTTGATTTGAATTGATCAATCGTGGATATATTCATGACATGACATTACTGTGATTTTGATTCAGATATTAGTCACGGATTTATACATTAAGTCTTACACACAGTTGACAGTATATTAATATTATATATGACTAATAATCATTGATTTGGACAATGTTGTTAAATTTTGAGGATCAACTTGTGTATGTATTATTGTGTAGGAGAATAAAATGTATATATATAAGTATAAGTGTATTTTATGTATATTGAACTCGTCTGAAGTATATAAGCGGTATCATTGTAGATTCTGATTGTTATCTACAAGGTTCATGGAGATAGTGAAATTCAATGTTTTATGATGATTGTAATAATATGTTGTCATTTATCACTTTATTGTTTGCAGGAGTGAAGCTGTCAGTGAATAAAATAGAGTTAGAGAAGTAATAAGTTCGTGATGGAGGGTGTTCCGAGGATTCCAATGATAGGATTTCCATTGAAACGCAGTGCCGATGTGCCAGATTTCAAGTCGAAAATCAAAAGAGTATGTCAAACTTTATATATTATTGTAATTTAATTAAAATCAATTTAATGATGATCTTGGGCTAAAAAGAATGTTTGTGAAAGTTAAATTTATAATGTTTACATACAATCTTGTGCTTACTGTCGTTGATAATGATAATGATGATTATTATTATTTCAGTTTATAAGTCATCATTACAACGAAGATTCGGAAGCTTATAATCAAGAAATTAGTAATTTTGAGTCCTTACGCTCTGGAGCTATTCATGTATCTCGAGACTTCACTGGTTGTGCCACGCTTAAAAAATATTTCTGTCAGCTAAACTTTCTCAAAAGTAGATTCCCATTCCATGAAGGCAGCCAGATTGCAACGTCATTTTCGTGGTAATTATTTGCCGTGCTTTGTACATAATTAATTGAACTTTAATTTGATTTGTTGGCGAACTTTTAACTAATTAGTTAGTCACTATAGATTTAATCATTTAATTTAGCCAATTATCTCTACATGAGTAATAAATTATTTCTAATTTGTCCCTTGAAGGTACGATGTCTACACTGATTCTGTCCATGGATGGAAGGACATTGACTTCGAAATGGCTTGTATTTTATACAACATTGGTGCCCTACACTCTGAACTAGGAACGAAAGATCAAAGAATTAACGCGGATGGGATGAAGGTTAGCTGTTCGTTCGATTTTCGCTACACACATTTTTTTTAATGTCTTCCGAATTTTAATCGTACAACCATGTAATTTATGAACAAGTGGACAGTTATGCACTTTGTTATACAAAATAATTAATTTTACTAGAATTTTATTTAGAAATAAAAAATTATACTGGAAAACTAATTTTTCAGACTTCCTGTACGCATTTTCAATGCGCTGCTTGGGCTTTCCAACATTTGAAGAATGATTACCACAAGTACTTCTCCCCTGATCTATCATCCGATGTCTTAAGTGTCATGACAAATATTTGTTTGGCACAAGCTCAAGAGTGTATTCTGGAGAAGAGTCTTATTGACAATCGTAAGTCCGCAATTACTGCTAAAGTTTCACTTCAAATTGTCGAGTACTACCAACAAACATTGAAAACAATCGACGCAATTCTTAAGAAGTCCTCAGCGGGCCATAGTGAAAAAATAATAAAAGCAGCCAAGGTTAGTCTCACGTAGTAGCTTTTGTAAAATTTAATAATTTGATAAAGAATTTTTTTTGTACTCCTTACTAGTCTTTGTATACATGTATTTATTCAGCTATTAATTGTCTTGGTGATTTCAGAAATGGCGGGAGTTGGTGGAAACGAAAGGACATTATTATGCTTGTTTGTCATACCTCTATCGTGGTTTACATGCTGAAGAGCAATCAAAATTCGGTGAGCGTATTACTTTCTTTAAAGCTGGAGTGGAAAAATTGAATGAGGCTATCAAAACTGCTAAAGCTATGGATAAAAGCGACTCTCTTGTAAGTCTTTTTTTGTACGTTTCGATACTTTTTGTACTGATATTTTTTTGTATTTATAACCTTTACGTTTGTATTAATTTTTTGTCCTGTAGACGATAATGGAGACCTTAAACTTCACTACGGATGTAATAGGAACTAAACTGTCGTCTTCGGAGAAAGAAAATGAATTTGTTTATCACGAAAAAGTGCCTGAACTTAATGCTGTTGATGCAGACTTTAAAGGAGTGTCTTTAGTCAAGGGAATACCTTTCAAATTTGACGACGCTGAAATATCTGGGCCTGATATTTTTGCTCGATTAGTACCAATAGAAGCTCATGAAGCTTCATCTATGTATAGGTGAGTCAATCTTAAGGTTATCTTCTAATTAAAAAAAATTACTGTAACTTCACACGGTCGTAACACCTTAATTACGTATTTTGCAGTGAGGAGAAAGCTAAAGTTTTACGACTGTACTCCTCCAAACTAGAAGAAAAGAATGAAGCTCTGGATCGATTTTTGTTAGCTATGCAACTTGATCAGCTTGATATACACACAGAGGAAAATCGGGTTCCTCAGGTATAATCCGTATAAGCAGTATCATTCTATGTTGCTACATTACTGTTGACATGTACTTATATAGAATTTAAACATATGACAGGAATTGGTCGACTGTTGTGCTGCTCTGAGTGTCAATCCTGAAGCTGTGAAAAAATTATCTTCGCTGATGTCCAAATTGTCAGGAATGTTTCACGACGTAGAACATAATCTCAAAGACATTGATGACTTACTCAAGGTCAGATAACCGTCAGTGACTTGTAAACACTTGATTCTAACAACCCAATGGCGGGGTCTAGCCGTTAGGGATATATGAGTAAATATTATCTACTTGTTTTACAGGGTGAAGATAAGCAAGAGAAAGAATACCAAGAAATTGTGGGTAAGAGACCACCCAATAATCTTATAACTGAATTGTCCCGTGAAGTTAAGAAATATCAGCATGCTCATACTGTTGCATCGGAGTCCAATCAAACGTTGCATGAAGCCATGAGAGTTCACGTCGTGAATCTGCAAATTCTAATGAAGCCATTCCCTGAAGTGCTAAAGAGTATTCCATCCATTTCTGACGTTGGTAAGTTATGTGTGCGCTTGTGTACCTTTATGTAATACAAACTATACTCAGATAATATTGAGTAATTACTTGCACATTGCTAGAAGTAATGTACTTACCGCATTTTTAATTCTTTTGGGGGTTTTTATAGAGGAAAGAGACGATGCTGCAATCTCTGAAATGAAAAGACTGAGGTCTAAAATAGAGGAAATGAAAACTCAGCGTGATATGCTGACGAATCAACTTCGAGAGTCTATACTAAATGACGATATCACGAAATCGTTGGTTGTGAAACAGGATCAAGATCTTGATACGGTATTCCAGGAGGAGTTGAAGAAACACGAGAAAATAGTAAATAGCCTGAGCATGCTTGAAATTCCTTTAATATGTTAAATACTACCATCTCCTTACGTTTCAGTGTAATAATTATTTAAAAAAAAATTCATTACAGACACAAGTATTGGATCAAAACATGATCGCCCAAGATAATATACTGCGGGCAGTAACAGAAGCTAATGCAGCCTATGCGACAACGCGGAAAGCTACTGAAGAAATGGTCAGGAAAAGGAATCAAGTAATTCAAACTCTATTGGGTTCGTACGATGCCTACAATGAACTTTTAATTAAATGCACTCAAGGGGTTGAGTTCTACACGAAACTGGATGCTAACGTGTCAAAACTTCTTCAGCGAGTAAAAAGTGCATGTAAGGTTCAAGATGAGGAGCGGGAAGAGAGCACGAATACTATCTTGAAAAAAACACAGAACGTTCCTGTACGAGAAACTAGTTACGCTTATGACTCCTCCTCCATGGGGACATCTAAAGGAAATACTACTGGTTGTAGTCCTTATACTCCTGACATGTCATCAAGAAACGACCCCATTGATGCTGCTACAATGCAGCAAAACTTGGCCCTGCAGCAGCAGTACGAGAAAAACCTAGCGCTTCAACAGGAGTATGAGAAACTAACAAAGCTGCAACAACAAATGGCCAAAGAAAGTAGTACCTTACATTACCCGTCTAGTTACACTAATCCGCAACAGTACGCAGGTCAAGAAGCTAGCGCGGCGCAAAACTATGCCACTCAGGCGACAGTACCTTCACAGTATATGATGCAGTCCGCTGCTCAGCAATACTATGGAACTACTGCTATGACAGCAGTACCTCCCGTATCCCAACAACAATACAGCCAAGACGTATCAAGTAGAGCATACCCAACTTCAACCACAGTCCAACAATCCTATATGCCAAACAGCAATCCGTCGGCCAGTGATTATGTAACCGCTTCAACTGCAACTCAACCTTATTTGTCGAATGCATTACCACCGCAAGCAACATTTGTGACCAATTCAACCAATATGCAAGTGTATAGTCCGACACAACCTACCCCATCAGAAATGCCTACAGCAACTCACAATCCGCAGTTGCCGTATGCTACGCAAAAGTACCCTTCATCAACAGCTAACAACACAGTGTTGAATCAATACAACCAATACAGCCATAATCCGCTCTTGCAGCAATATTCCCAACAATATGCTCAGAGTGCAACCCCACAACATTATGGATCGTACCCTATCTTAGAACAACAATACAATAATAGATTGAACGACAACAGTCAGGTCTCGTACGCTCAAGTACAGCCGACGCAAAATCAGTATGGAAGTAATATGACACCCAATTCAATGATATATGGACAGCAAGCAGCATCCGGAATTTCAGGAGAACAATCATCGGTGCAGCAGCAGTATGGTATGCAACATGATATTGTCCCTCAGCAGCAGCAGCCTGTATATGCTCAATCCAAACTGCCAGAGAGTAGGAATATGTACTTGACTAACACTTCATATGCCAATATGAATAATGCTGACAACGCAACTACTTGGAATTACACTTCTGCTGCAAATCCCACCAATTATTCATCGGGCTATGTGTACGGCTCAAATTCTAATAGTTACTCCAACTATTACAATCAACCGACCACTCCTGCTGCTGTAACGTATGCAACCTCCTATCCACAACAACAAGTCCTGCCTCAGCAGCAGCAGTATCAACAATATGATCAATCCGCTTCGTATGTGAATCCACAGGCCCCCACCCAGCCGGTAAATCAACAGAGTAATCATGTGGATCCAAACTATGTTAACCAGGAGAGCAAGCCTGCTCAAATTGTAGCTCCTACAGTGAACAGCTCAAAACCTCCTGGCAATTTGAGTAACATTGATTTGCTTTCCGAAGTGGACCTGTCACTTCCTCAACCTCCGCTTCAACCTTTAACTTCTTCATCTAGGGTGGACTCGATGACGAGTGAGAGGCCTGAAGAAATAGCTCCTGCTGCAACCTCACTGGTTTCGAATAACTTGGAGTCAGTTTTGCCCGTACCACCATCTTCAGCTGATACACCTGATGATCGTTTGGTACTTCATTAGTTTATTATAACAACTCCAATGTTAGCTGCCTTAGTAAACTTTTAAACTTCTAAAAAAATGATATGATAAAAATATTTTCCTTCCCAAAAGTTCATGTTTCCATGTCATATGAGGCTACAGTGATAGGAAGTAAGTGAAAAATACGAGAATCCCTAATGACTATTCTATTGATATGTGAACCACGCAGAGTGAAAACCCACTGAACAATTTACTTCTCAAGAAATCAAGTTTAAGTGAGAATCGCAAATCCGTTGTAGACCATTTATCAGACCCAAGTGCTTTAGAAAAATTTACGAAAGACGTTGAAAATCTTCAGCATACATTCGAAGGATTCTACAAGAAGAGCTTGAATGGACCAACCAACCTGGATATGAAGTGGAAGGAAGTTTTGGATATTCAGGTTTTAATAATACACACTACTTATCAGTTATCTTATTTCCATTATTGTGAATTTCTCATGGTGTAATTTTCGTAATGTGTTTTCATTACTGTTACACAGAACGCTGCTAGTATTAAGATGAATATATCAGTTGCCCGATGTTATCCAATGAAGAACAGATATCCAGATATACTTCCACATGATCAAACCAGAGTTCCTCTTCCCTGTACCAAAGATGATTATATCAACGCATCTTTCGTTCGTGATATTTCGACCTCATCGATCCCTTTCATAGCTACACAAGCACCTTTACCAGTTACATTTTCAGATTTTTGGCATATGGTGTGGCATCATCATGTTGAACTAATAGTTTGTCTTGCTAGTGATACAGATGTAAGTGAAACAATATTTCCTTGTAATGTTGAGAATGAGTATGCAAGAGAAATTTCCCTTCATTTTTAAACTTTTGTTCCATTTCAGTTAAAAGAACATATTTATTGGCCGTTGGAACGCGGTAAAGACGTGGTTTTTGGCCCGCTCAATATATCTCTGCAGTCAAAAAATGTAAAGCCGACGTACGTGGAAAGGATTTTTTGCGTTACTCATCGAGATTTGAAACAAACCCGAGTAACCGTACATCTTCAATTCAAGGGCTGGGCTGGAACGTACGTTCATCCTTATGCATTTATTTATTTAGCATATTCAATTTAAACTACAAATATCTACTTGCATTAGATGCACAACCATGTTCAACCGTGTAGAACAAAAATACCAAAAAACATATGCGAGAACTATGAAAAAGATAATTAATCAGAATATTGTTTTCTTTGTTGTTACAGAGCTTTTCCAGACAGTCCTGGTCCATTTTTGAATTTCATTAACGACATGCATAGTTTCTTCCTACAACAACGATCTTTAACTAGGCCGGTTGTTGCTCATTGTATGGCCGGTGTTGGGAAGACAGGAGTTTTCATAATCCTATCATCTGCAATTCGTGAACTTCAAAATGGAAAAAGTTTCCCAGACTTGACTTCGGTAATAATAATAATTGATTATATGAAAACAATATTTGTAACGAGCATTGTGGGTTCAGTTATTGTAAACCTAACAACAACATGCTAGCTACTTAGGTACTAGCAACCGACCACAAGTTGATGTTTAATGAGTTGGCTGTAAATTCACAATGTAAAAATGTTTCAGCGAGTTAAATTAAAAGTATGGGTTACAAGTTGAAGTTACAATTGTAACCACACTGGTTACTGTTTACACCATGGTGTATGTTTACAAACGTAACACTGCAAGTTTACATTTGTAACTTTGGTTACAAAAGCAAACACTTTAAAGCTTGAGAAGGTACGGTGTATTAGAATGTAAACAGTAACAGTGTCGAATGTTTGATTTGAATTAATTTTATGCTTCAGCATGGAGCTAGCTCTTAAACGTATACCTGTAATCTCAATGTTGTGTTTTCAGTTTGCAGGAATATCCAGCGAACAGCGGAAAGGCATAATGAATGACAAGGAGTACCTACGATTTGCGTATCAATGCCTTCTGTACTTCTGTCAAGACTTATTAATGAAACGTAAGTTATTTTTACCCCTCCGTAAAGATTTTATTTTCTAGGCAAGAAATTTGCCTCCTTTTTCTCTCCTCTTGGTTATGTAACGTTTGAAATTTGATTTTTCCAGGAGGTATATTGTCGGCTCGTTCAACGTTTGATGAAAAACCAAAATCGTCTCACACTAGACATCCATCTCAAGACTTTCTAACGGAAGCCATTAAGAAAATTGTAACTACGGAAAGTGAAAAAGATGAGAGTGAGCCCGTGGAAAAAGATGTTATATGCACATCTTTACCATGCACTCCAAGTCATCGTAATAAGAATGAAGTCGAAATGGTTCCTTCTCCTCGTGCTAGGATTTACTCCGACGTTCCAGCTTCACTGATGAATGTTGAAGTCTCTACATTCCAGAAATTGCATCAGAAAGACACCACCATTGAACCTAAACGGAATGATTTTGAAAGTAGAAAAGGTGCTCTGACAAAAAAACTTGAAATTACGACTGATCCTTTGAATACCCTAGATCCACTTTGGACAATGAAAAAGTGATGGAATGAAGCAACTATATATATATATATATCTAGAGATATGGATTGTGAAATATTACTTTTTTAAATTTCAAGGCTGATCAAATTCTCCTCCAAAAGTGGTGAAACCTGTCCGTAGCTTCTAATTGATATGAATTTAACTGAATGAATAATCGATATAAGTAATATTAGTTCAATAATCGTATTCCTTGTTAATTATTTTTATGTACGGCTTTTAAATTCAGGCCTTTTAAGATGATAATCACCGGGAAGCTTTTAAACAGACGGCCATATTTGTTAAGTAATCGCATTTCTTCGTATTCAAATGCCTTGTATTATCTTAAATCAGGGGCAAGTTGATGACCTGTGTAGCTGATTTGTTGTCTTGTGTTTTAATAAACTATTTCAATAAATTTGTCCAATTCAGTGTTTATTACCACGGATAGCTTTCTTACCATTTACACATACGCAATCCCCTTGAATTAGTTACCCTCTTTCAACGATCCGTTTTCGGTAACAATTTCATGACATTTTCGGTATAAAAAAGAAGAAAAAAGTGATAAAAACGAGTGATGTCCATATACTACATATACTGGTTACTATAGGACCTTATAGTATAGGTATTACGAGGTTGATTAACCTCTGTTTAAAATTATCCGAATGGTTTGAGATGAAACACAATACGTATATGTACCATGGAAGTTTCAATCAGTACTCATGAGAGTTTGTGATAAAATTTGGATAAAAAAATTAGTTATCAATTTAACCCCAAATACGTGATTAGCTTAACATTTTGGATATGACATTTGTATAAAACAAGTAATGGATATGTGAAAGTGAGTAAATATTTGCATCCCCCAACTTTATTAATTATTTATTTATGGCTTTTCTGTAATGGATTATAATTGTGTGGCTATTAACTCTATAGTTGTCAGGATTGAAATACAATAATGGATACAAAATGACATGTAAAATCCTACACTGCAGAAAGCAGTACAAAAATAAACAATTTAATGCTCCTGCTTATTATATATTTATACTGACTGATTACAATATTTAAGTGTAAAAGTACTTGAATCATATGATTTAGCAGGATGACAATATAAATACAATCACAGCAGTTATCGTCAGACGAAAAAAATAGGCACAAAAGCATAAACCGTCCGCGTTGCATGGCATGAAATGAAATATCATATGAGGAGCAAGGGTGGTGAGTCAATGCCATATATTATAAACTTATTTATATGGGCTGGAAGCAAATAACAAACCACCAGATAAAATTATTTAAGTTGTGCCAATGATTATGATTACTATAATATACTATAGCATAGCACGACCCATTTAATAACAACAGCAGCACGATATATTTTTTTCAAGTCCCGCAGAGTCTTAACGACGGCTTTATGTTTACGTAAAAAATACATACACGACAGAACAGAGAGGTTAGTTCCGTTCAAGTCCTTGCAAGTTCATCAAAGTTGTTGCAACTTTGCAGCATCATCGGTTCAAGATTCCATTATAGCTGGTTTGAGGATTTAAAACAAAAACCCTTTCCACAATTTAAAATCCAAGGGAAAAATACTTAAAAGTAAGATATTCTGTATAACGGGGATTTTAAAGGCTTTGCCAATTATTTAAGAATTAAATAATTATTTTAGAATTTTAGTGAATATTGAGATCTCTTTTTTAAAATATTATCCCGTTATTCTGTAATCTCAATGTTAACTTAACACAATATTGACTTTGTCCATACAACAGTGATTTTAACTCAAAATATCAGTTTTATGTACATTTATATACTGTTTAATTACTAAATCAATATATCGACCCTTCCAAGTCCCGCAAATCATTCCTGACTTTGCGTTCGGAAGTACTGAATAGGTTTTTTGTTTACCTTAACTTCGTAGTTGCAAGATCGCAAGTTGCAACGTCTTGTCATGCTACAGTGTAGCGCTATGTATATTTATAGTTTGTCTTATTAAAACTAATTAAATAATAAAGTAATTACCATGAAATTAAATCATAATATTAAATGAAATTTTTATTTGTCCTTTGAGTCGTCATTTTATTTGCAGTGACATTTCTGATGTTTTTTATTAAAACAGTGACATTTCTGGTGATTTTATTAAATTAGCAGTTATATTGGGCTTAATTTGTTAATAAAGATAATATTCCTTAAATATTGAACTGTTGTAGCAATCAACCACACATAATATTTCAAAGACGACAAATTTAATACTAAAAATACATATAGAGGTATCTACACATGATTTCAGAGTGAAAAAGGCCCTCCGAAGATTAACCATAGTAACTATAGTGAAAGCAACCAGGAGGCACAGAGCTAATTCTTGAAGATGGGGATCCTCAAGTGCACAAACCTCCTCCTCCTCCTTATGACAACATTAATCTGCACGTGTGTGAGTCAAAGGCTGAGCCACAATGTCAACACCGACAGTACTTACACTTCCTATGAACGCCGGGGTTTAGAGGATCCGGCGGATATGCTCGTACGGGACTTTACGGGGCAGTTCAAATCCGTACATTACCAGCCCCGACATATTCACATTGCTTATGGAAGTGGGTTTACATTATTAATATAAAAATAATGATAATCAATAAAACAACCATTTCGTAGAAATGTTTTATGACATGGAAACTATTTAATGTATCCTCCATATAATAATATTATTACCATGTTATTTATTACACACAGATGACCCCACTACGGAAATGTCAATAACCTGGAGCACACTGGATAGTACGAATACTTCTTACGTGGAGTTTGGGATTCGGCATTTAGCGGAACGCAGAGTGACGGGCAACATTACAAAATTCATGGAAAAGAGCTCCCTCCAACTCACACAATATATTCATAGGGCGACTCTAACTAATTTAACACCTGGACAAACCTACAGTTAGTGTCATTTTTATGATATTTCTATACTTGTCAAATGACTATAATAATATTATTGTATTATTACTGTAGTGTGATGTTAAAATTAATTATTATAATATCATTTTTTACGTTTTTTTGAATAGTTTACCATGTCGGAAGCGATTTGGGCTGGTCGGAAATATTTTACTTCACAGCCATGCGAGAAGGGTCAGACTGGTCACCTCATTTGGCTATTTATGGTGACCTTGGCAATGAAAATGCAATCTCACTGGTTAGGCTGCAACGGGAAACTCACATGGGAGTGTATGACGCTATAATTCATGTGGGGGATTTTGCCTATGATATGGACTCGGTGAGAAACAAAATAATGACTACTTAATAAAATGAAATATAATAAAATTTAAAAAATTAATTTAAACGAATAAATTTTTCTAATTTAAGTTTTTTTAATCAATAACAATTAATGACTAATAATAATGGTGGACAATAAATAAAAATCCAACTCTCCTTTCATTTGTCCCCATAATATACAGGAAAGTGGACTTATTGGAGATGCTTTCATGGCACAGATCCAACCTATTGCCGGATACTTGCCTTATATGGTCTGTCCGGGAAACCATGAATGGAGCAGGTAATTAAGTATCTCTATCTATATAGGCACTGTCTTAGTGGAGACTTTTTTATTAATATTAACATTTATTAATTTAAATAATAAAAATATTTATTTCATATTTTTATTCCCCACACAGCAATTTCTTTCAGTACAAAAATCGATTCACTATGCCTGGCGAATTCGACTCCATGCTCTACAGTTGGAACATGGGCCCAATACATTTTATCAGCATCTCCACAGAATTCTATTACTTCTTACAATATGGAATTGCACCTGTAATCAAGCAGTATGAATGGCTGGAGAGGGATTTGCAAGTATGAATTTAGCTTATTTGAACTTGTTTACATCACAGATTGTTATAGTAAATATCGGTTTATGCCTATGTTTAATAGCTTCTACAAGTTCATTTGACCTTTGACCTATCAGTTCTTGCCTTGTGATAATATGTACCTACATACATGTATGTTTTAGGAAGCCCAACTAAACCGGGCTGAGCGTCCATGGATTATAACCTATGGCCACAGACCCATGTACTGCTCTAATGATGACCGGGATGACTGCACGAAGCATGAGACCTTAGTTCGAGTAGGAGTGCCTTATATCCATTGGTAATTATTGAAAATTATTGATTGTTGGTAAAATTATTGATTACTAGAAGCTCCAAAAAATAATACATTAATTAGCCTTTATCTTTTGCGTTAAAACTTTAAGTCATGATTCCGATTTCAACCACACAGGTATGGTCTGGAGGATATGTTCATGAAATACGGAGTGGACTTAGCGATCTGGGCCCATGAACACTCGTACGAACGCCTCTGGCCAACCTACAATCATCAAGTTTACAATGGAAGTGTGAATGAGCCTTACACAAATCCGAAGGCCTTAACACATGTTACTACAGGATCAGCGGTAAATCTCTATAGATCACATTTATTATTCTATTAACTTATTACAGTCAAATTACATTGACAGTACACTAGTAACTTCAAAGGAGAACTGCATGATCAGAAACTATAACTAATTCAATCTATTCCATAGGGATGCAAGGAAAGACATGATGCATTCCCAGAAACTAAACCTGACTGGACAGCTTTTAGAAGTACTGACTATGGCTTCAGCCGTCTCCGACCATTAAATAAGACTCACCTGTATTTTGAACAGCTTTCCGAGGATCAGGTAAGCTTCTCTTCTTAAAACCCACGCATGACTCACATTACAGCAATAATAACAAACAACTGCAAAAGCTTCAAAATAGTGTTTGACACATGAAATAATAATAAAAATAGTTTTTGTTCAAATTAATCCACGTAAACCATCTAAAACAATAGAAAACATGAAACAAAGTTAAAAACATAAATTTTGTATAAACGTAATACATATGTTCTCAACCCTTTTGACTACAAAATGAACTTCTGCTTGTGTTTCAGGGGGGAGCTATAATTGATTCCTTCTGGCTCATCCGAGAGAATCATGAAGGATATGAGATACCTAAAAAAGTTCCTGTGGATGATGAGGATCTTCAAAATGAAATATACAGTCAAGAAGAATCCGGTGACCGCCAATCACTTTAATAATAATAATAATTGCCTATTGTGCAGCAGCACCTGTCCAAAACTGAGCTCCTCATTGTTATTACGTCTAACTACTTACCCTTCCCTGTGGGAATCTTAATGCTCTTTATACAATGATGACAAAGTGATTCCTTTATCAAAAGGAAATCCTAACACTTCAAATAATAATTATTTTATTAAACTGTTAACTAAAACAAGACTTACAATAAGATGAACTCTCGGAACAACTTCATTATTTACATTAAGAACATATAGTATAACGGATGCTCATATGCAGGATTAAAGGTTCCTAAATATGGAACCACGCCTAACATATGCGGTGGTATCTAAATTTTATATTCTGACGAATTGTGGGGAATACAACAACTTATACGAACTTAAACGCCTTCAGTATACATTTTTACGGCACACAACAATCCATGCGAGTACATATGAACATCCCAGTTTGCTCTTAACAAGGTTTCGCATTACTTATACGCCCTAATGTTTACACCTTCACAGTTGAGCTGCACTCAAAAAGCCTTACATTTAATAACCCACACGTCATTCTCAGGTAAGTGCAGCAAGCAAACAAGCCAGTAAGTACAGGATTCCATATATGGAAGCACCAGGGGGAAAGTTGCGACATTCTCACTTTTAGCCCACAAATCATGTATTTCATCTTGAGAATATGTCCAAATAACTTGTAGGTTTGCAGTTATTAGTAGTTTGTTCATTCGACTGTGTAACAGATCGGGTGGCAAAATTGAGAAAATAATAAAATTCAGATTTTCTTAGTTTAGATCTACATTATGTAGTAGGAGTCGCAATGAGGAAATTACGAGGATTCCAACTTTTCCTCACCGGAATCTCCCTCGCTCTAGTCCTCCTCCTATTTCTCATCCTCTTTGATATGTCAGGTGAGACAAGCCTCAACAACAAGAAGAAGCACCTGGAATTATTACATGGAGGAGCAAGGAAGATTGATCTACACAGTGATTCATACTTGTACCCTACACCCTGGCAACTAGTGAACATCCCCATGACATACCTGATCAACAGTGACATTTGTGGCAAACAAGACAGAGTGACTCTGATCATTTTGATCACCTCCCATGCGGGCGATGTGGAGTTTAGAGACAAAATCCGGGAGACTTTCCCTACCCAAGATATGAAATCCCTTCATATCCGTCGAGCTTTCCTCCTAGGAAGAATAAATAAGTTTTCAACTAGTCCAAAATACTTGAACGTCCAACCTGAGGAGCTGGATGAAGAGAATAAGCGTCATGGAGACTTAGTGATGGGAGATTTTCTGGAATCCTACAAAAACTTAACATACAAGCATCTCATGGGACTGGAGTGGGTGACTCGTTACTGTCAACAAGCCCAGTACGTGCTTAAGCAAGATGATGATATCGCTATTGACTACTACCAACTGGCGGAATTCTTGAAGGAGCCCCAGAAATTCTTTAAAACAAGTAATGAAAATATCAAAATCGGACAGGAAATGTTGAATTTGATGGATAAATTTATACTGGGGAAGAGCTTAATAAATATGCCGGTGATTCGAAACCCTTCATCAAAGTGGTTCGTAACTCACGAGGAATACAAGTCCCAACACTACCCAGAGTTCGTCTCTGGATGGGGCTACCTAACCACACCTTCCGTTCTCCGAGCTCTGCTAGCCTATTCTTCCCAAGAGAAGTATTTTTGGATTGACGATGCTCACATTACTGGGACTTTAAGAGATAGAGCTAATATAAGTATAATAAATATGAACGCAGTATTCACACAATACAAAGGCCAGTTAATGTGCTGTCTTACTGCTGGAAACGTCAAGTCAAGAAACAACCAACCATTTTGGTGTGATTTCCTAGTCGGACCTACCAATGATGACCTGAACTTATTGTCCTTATTGCAGAATCATTCCAGATTTTGCTACACAACTAAGACTTGCATTAGGAGAAATTCGGACGAAGAGCTTAATAAAACTTGCGTGGTGACGGACATCCGTCATCATCAGCTGCATAATCAATACCACAAATTGGAGGGAAAGGCTGAAGTGCGCGCAATAAGGCTATAATAATACATACTGTTAATAATTAAATTAATGACAATCCTTTCCGTAATCTCAAATGTAACTTGTTAATGAACGTGTATTTAAATGATTATTAATTTATTAAATTCTAATAAAAAAAACTAATACAAGTTTTGGAAGACAAACCTCATTAAATACGCTTTGAATTTATTGTACCCGACGCAGTTTTTATTGACTATGATATAGCAGACAGTTATTTCGAAATTATTTCAGTCCTCTGCCAGATTCTACTATGATAAGAGAATGTAATTCATTTGATGCCCTCTCCACCTCCAGAGTTTTCTCCTTGATTTCTCTCACCTTAAATGGAAATTAGCATGTGTGAGTAAACTGACAATTATCAAACAGTAATCAATACTGGAGATCAGGTAACGAATTCATACCTGAGATAGTGCCAAATTTACTCTCTCCAATAAAGCACAACTTGCATATTCAGCACTCGCCAGGAACGCCGTCTCTGCTGAAGCATGCGCTAATCGGCTAACACTGTCTAAATAGCATTCTAGTTCCTATATAGTTAATATTTAAAAAATTATTAATTACTATTTCAATTTTTCCCATCAACAGCACTATCTAAAAATAAGGTCTAAACATCCGCAAACTTACTATTATACTCTTTTTCATATCTTCGATGCTACTTCGTACCACAATTTGCTTACAGTCAATAAGTTCTTGCCTAGTGTCCGTGGCGCACCTGCTCTCCTCCATTAATTCCATGAGCATTTCTATTAGACGCCTGCAAACAAATATATTATGCATTTCTAAGTTCACAGTCTCCATTATATTATAAACAAAAATTAAGAATATAATTTTTTTAAACTGGAGCATGGAATTTTTCGGATATAATCTATCTAAGCCAAACAATCTAACCTGTACTTGCAATGATAATCTTCAATGGCGGACATTGTTTCCGACAATATCCGAGTAATCGAATCAACCGTGACAACATTTGCTTGTCGCAAGAGGAAGCTATGTGTTAGATCTTCCTTCTCCCAGCCGATCTAACAAATTGAGAGATGAGCACGTCCTTAAATTGTATTCCTTAAGTGACATTATCAGAATGGAACTGAATATTCTGTATATCTACAGGGAGTAAGTTCTGGAGAGGAAATGTTGGAATTCAAAAAAAATACTTAATGCAAAGTGAAATCCGTACCGGTCTCTTCCCTTTGCAGCCCTGACAATTCGGGCATTTCTGACTGCACACGGGAGGTGACTTATTTGCCTCGCCACACCCGCACTTGTCTTTCTTACAACATTCACATAATGCAACGGTCACAACGGATCCTATTAGAGCTCTGCCGGGAAATAGACTCTGCCTTCCGCCTGAATTCTAAAAATGTCAGAGGTCACTACATGAGAATGAGAATGGATATGATATAGCATAGCTTCATTATGGTTTTGATGAAATCAAGAGTAATGATCCTTTATGGTTACAAATTCAATATTGCATTTTTAACATTAAAACAAGATCCCACTAAATTAAAACCTTTAAAACAACTCTTAAAACCTGTTTAAGAAGTTAATTAAGTAATTGTTAATTGTTACCGGTACCTAGATTTGTGTAAACGATATCTCTTATGAGCAATGTAAATGGTTTGAAAATATTCGCAATAATTATGTATTTGTTTTTGCCGAATCAGGAAATGATTTAAATTAAGCCCTTATAGTATCTAGTGATGGATAAGATAGTAAGGTTTTTAAATAGTGAGATAAATAATTAAGGATACTTAATTATTAATAATTAAGGCAATAACTTCAAGGAAAGCCAGTAAAAGCAATACCTTAAACTGAAAGCCAGGACGACGAAGTTGATTAAAGTTGGAGGACAGGTGTAATTTCCGAAAATTACGAATCAAATTCCCACGAGAGTAAATTATGTTGGTTGAAAACTTTAGGAAGGAAGGCACATTAAACATGTTTCATTGTTTTAGAACTAATTATTGAAAGTTAATAGATAGATCACTGGGTATTTCAATAGAATTATGTGTATTACAATTTTAATATTTATTTTAACTCTAATTAGTTCGTTAAAGTTATAGTTCTATATAGAATTAAATTTGTTAATAGCAAATATGAAAAATGAAAATGATGCAACTTGATTACTTTTACGGGAATAAATAAATTGTTTCATTCGCTGATCGCTGCAGCACGTTTCTTTTCCGTTTCCCTTCGCATGGGAATCCAATGAATTTGAAATTCCCGGCTACCGAAGTATTGTTTTTTTTGCAATCGAGGAGCAGATGAAGGCGACAAAATATTAAATCGTTTAATAATTTATTTAATTAAGTATGTTATACCTACAATTTTTACATGATGGGAAGAAATATTTAAGAATAATATTATTTAATTATTATTAATTTGTTTAACTAAACTTTTAAATGTGTCATCACATCACAATTTAGAATAAATGGATGATGCAATTTAAATTTGTTTTGAGTAAAAAATTTATTTAATTACGTGGGGTCTACACGCAGAGCCGTAAATAAATATTTTTAAACTTAATTGCAATTTATTTTTTGAAAAAACGGGACTTCTAATCTAAACCCCTCCCTTGGTTAGAACTATTGCATGATCCACTCCTAGAACGACTTTGAGCGCTGTGGCGTTCAGACCGACCTGTAAAAATATGTCAATTAATATAACTACAATTAAAATTATTAAAAATCATTAAAATATCATAGTTATTAATAATGAATTATTATTAATTTATTTATTAAAAATGAAACGTAATTCGAAAGTATACCTTCAAGGGAAAGGACTGTCTAAGTAACTTGCCCAAACCTAAACATCCATGTGTATTGATGCCCCAAGTATACAAATCACCGATGGAGTTGATGGCGGCGGCATGAAAAAATCCACTTGTGAGGCTGGTCACTTTTACGTCGGGACTGAAATCATTTTTGCCAAATAAGGGCGGGGGAAGCAGTGTAGGTTGATTTATGACGGAGGCAGAAGGTCCTAATCCTAGGATTGGCCCTTGGCCCCAAACGTATACATTTCCTTGATCTGCAAATTCAGAAGGCCGAGGAGTTACATGAAATTTTGCTTTAAGGAATTAATTTAGAATAAAAGAATATCAAAAATGCTTGAAATAAAAGAATAAAACGAAGCTAACTAACCATTGACAAGAAACGTGCATGCATTTCCAACTGAAACATCAACTATTTTTCCTATCTTCGATGGTAACTTAATAAATCTGGGTTGATAAAAAATTTGGCTAATTTTTCCAGGACTCAAGTGGCCGACCTCATTACAACCCCAGCCAAATACTTCCCCGTTATCTAGATTTGAAACAAATGTGATAAAAATTACTGGTACGAATATATTGTATTCAATTTATAACTGGTCTATCACAATCATAACAGAAGAACTAACTAACCTGATACTGCCAGGACACTACTACCATTCGTTGCTACTTTGACTATTTTTTTTCCTTCGATATCCCCAGTTAAAGGGGTAGCATCCCAGGTCTTGACGACGTTCTTCCCTCGACCCAATTGTCCTTTATGATTATTCCCGAAGGTAACAACTTCACCGTTTCTTTTCACACAAACGCTAGAACACCAAAAAATTGATTGCACCGAAACCAACAACGAAGGCAATAAGTACCAACAGACAACGAACACAATTTCATCTCAAACATATAATTGAATAAACAAAAAATATTAAATGCCAAATGTTAGTAGAAGAATTTTACCTTAAATCAAATCTCGCAGCTATTTCAACTACTTCATCTTCCTCTTTTGAACCTAAACTAGTGATTTTATGAGCGAAATGAGACCCAAAATAATTTTCATCTTGCACTACACAACGTCCACACTGACCACTAGAGTTGTCCCCAAATGTAATTACTCCTTCATGTTTAACGGATATCACAGAATGGCCCCGACCAGCCGCCATAGCTAAAATTTCAGGTTTTTCTATCCTACTTGGCAATGCTATTCCAACTGGCGCAATTAATCTTTCTAGTGGCGCTCCTACTCTTGCAGACTGGTAGCCTGTCAAAAAATAAATGGTTTAAAAATACATAAATAATAACAGTATTAAAAAAACAATTTTTATAAAAATATTTCTATTAAAATTACCTAACTGTGAAGTATCATTCAGGCCAAACCCAAATAGAGCCGGTTGATTCTGATCTCGTCTGTTCACTCCGACCAAACTGAACCCATGACCTGCGGCTATATCTTGGATACTCATGTCGTAAAATAATTTATGCCGCACCGGATGTTGTATGTATGTCATTAATTTATCATGTTTTTCCTTTGGTCTCAACAAGTCCTTAAGTCCTAGAGCACCATGAAATGCAGCTCCGAAAACGTACACACGCTTCTTTTCCAAATGGATTTTGCTGTAGTCGTATACTAAAATTTTTTAAAATTCACAATTTTAGTATTAAAATTATAAAATAATATTTTTGTAATTAACAATAATAATATCATCCCTATAAATATCATTACATTAAAAACCCATTTTATTAACCATACCCGGTAATTTCTCTTCTCTAAACAGATCCTTTTTCTTCAAGCGGGCGGCGGATCGGGTAAATCCTCGTCTGCTGCATTGACAAGGGGCGCTTGCCTTGGACAAAATCGAGAAAAAATTCTGATTCATCATGAAAATATGTAATTAATTAATCTTCTTGACCGATGCATTTACAAAATTCTAAATAAGTAAGTTAAATTTCCATTAAATCACAGTTACTTTAAATTCTTTTAAGAATCACAAATTCCCAATGCAATTTAATGTACACGTGAAATTTCATAAAAGTTTTTTCGCGGTTTATTTTACAAAATCAAGGATAACGCCTTAAATGAGAAAATTCATGTAATAAGCAAACGTTCCGTGGTCAAAATATTTGGTAATAATTATTGGTTAATATTTATTATTAAAATAATTTATTTTATTACTTAAAAATTAAAAATGCATTCATACTAATTTTTTTTAATTAATTTAAAATTCAATGCATTTTACATTTTATTTTCAATTTCCGATCCTTTGCATTTACAGTTACAGTGTATCACCAATATTCACGATATTAGATTAGAAAATATTAATAATTTCAACGTCAATACTCAAATGCCATCCCATATTTTCAAATACTTCCAGCATTTTAATTTTAATCATTAATGTCCAGCCTCAATTTCCTCCTCATTAGAATTCTCGTATTGTTCCACTCGGCGCCTCAACCGGTCGTTTTCTTGCTCCAGGTCTGCCAACTAACGGATTAAATGGAGATTTTTAATGCATTTTATATTTTAATGATTTTTTAATGAATTTATTTTTATTTTTTATAGGCAACAAACGCTTAAACAATTTATTGCAAATTTTTACGCTACCTTCCGCTGCAGATCAGCCATTTCGGAATTTATTGAGTCCAGTTCAGACTTGAGGGGAGCACCAGTGCTCAATCTACAGGACGGATAAATGTTTATTTTAAATGATCTATTTATTTATTTAAAAAATTAGTAAATTAAATTATTTACTTATTTGAAAAATTAATTAAATAAAATTGCTTATTTTTTTAAAAATTAATTCAATTTAATAATATTTAATTAGTAAAGCATACCGCTCCAAGAAATATTCGATAGCATTCGTGGGCTTCTCGGGTTCCTCATAAAGTCCAACTAATACCCGGGTAAGAGCATCCATGACGCCGGCCTTTTCCAGATAACGTCGGAATTCCTCCCGTTTTGATTCCGGCTGAAACACAGAAGAAATGTGACAAAATTAGGTGAGATACGAAAAGGTGTTAAAGTATTGATTGCGCATTTATTAATTATCATTCACCATATCACCATCACCATTATCTTGTATAGCTAAAAGAGATTATTCCCGCTTCCCTCACCCAATAGTTGTAGCCTTATAAGAATTTTATATCACAGCCAAATTTTCACAATGACTCCATGGATTAAAATAAAATTAGCTTTTTTATTAGAAACCTATATACCGTCAATTTAGTGGAACCCGAATTATTATCGCTTTTCCTGGACGACCCTCCTACAGAAGACACCCGGGAACGAGGGGGAGGGGGTCCTTTGGGGTTGGGGCGGGCAGTGGGAGTAGCATGGACAGACATAATTATTATCGTTCCTTACCACAAATTTCGATAATTAAATTTAAATATTGTAGTCTGCTAGTTTACCTATAATGAGCCGAATAAAATCTTAAATATTATTGTACTGTGTAGGCTTATTTGGTATATAGTAGACAAAATCTTTGAAGTCTTAACCTTAAGTTCCTAGTCCTAGCCTAGCTTACTTAAACTTAAATAAAGTTACTTACTTTAACTTACTATCTTAGACTATACTAGTTCAGTAGTCATGATGAAGTTAGCGCATCACGAAACCCGAATCGAAGGTTTGTTTGCGGATAACGATACAAAAATTTATACATTTATTAAGTCATTGCCAAGCCAACGCTTTTAATTTTCTTGCTCTTTATTAACTTTTATGTATTTGGAGATTTGGACCACGCTATAACAATATTAGCAGCCATCCAAGTTTTTTTTAATTAGTTTACGTGGACAATTTTAGCATTTTAATTAAATTTATTAAATTTTTAATAAATAGCTTTAACTGTAGACGCATATTATGGGCCCACTATAATAATTAGGCAATCCTCATCCCTCCACCTTCCTGCATTGCAGATTACAGCAAGTATATACAAATGTCCAGAAGACTTTTCAGTCAAGAAACCTTATTGGCAAACTAAGATTTTTTGCCCTGTTTAGTAAATTTAAATCAATTACCTTCATTTTGAAACTATGTATGATGTCCAGCCGCCAGTAAAATTCACCCCGCACAACTTTCCTGACGACAAACGCCAACTTCCTATACGAGAGGTAAAGATAGTAATCAGAGTAAAAGATGCTTTCTTTTATTTTAAAAGTATCTATGGTAGTTGTTGTAAGTTGTAAGCTGATGATGGGGTCCGATCGTCCGATTGAACTTTGCAAAATTGCCTCAATAAGGAAACACTGGAGGAACTTTAGAGAAACGTTCTCAGGTTTTTGAACATTTGACTTTTCAATACAAAGCAAAGTAAAGCACGTTCTTGTATTGAGTATCGAAAAGTTGCTTTTGGTTTCTTGTTTCCAAATTTTTTTTTAAATTCACAGTAAAAGTAAGAAAAAAACAATTTCACTGATACCAATTATTATGGCATTTTTTATTGAGAGAGAGAGAGAGAGAGACAGAGAGAGAGAGAGGAAAGAAATAAACTTCATTTCACTGATACCGCCATGGTATTTGCCTTACGACTTTTTACAAAAAATATAAAAAAATCATTATTCACAAAAAATTCACCAAAATATTAAAGAGGTTTGCAGTAATCTTATAGCTATAATTTCAGGATTCAACTGGAAACGGTCTTTAAAGTAAGGTACACAGAGCTCATATAATCAAGATTTATGGTGTTTGAATTTCTTGAAATTTTATTTTTAGGAGACATTTTGAAAGTTGAAAAGCTGAAAAATTGCTATACTTCATGAATAAAATTCATAGCGTGTGTATTATTGATTTGTTAAATTATGAATAATTAAAAATTACATTAATGTTCTGATTTTTATAATCCACGATGAAATCCTGTCAGGAAATAAATTGTGCGTTAAAAATGTTGAATATGAAGGCGTGAAATCGTCCTGTCTGGTCGACAAGTTCGACGGTCCACTCCCCTGGCGACAAATGTCCGACAAAAAATGAGAATTTAATTATCCTAATAATTAAATAATCCTATATTTTGCAGCCGGTTAACATTTTAGTTCTCACATCTAATTATTCTGGTTAACATTTTATTAACGCATTTGTAACATATTATGTGATAGAAACAATCATATAGTTTTACTTTGTTTTTGTGGTTCTACAATATAGCTCACAAGTCGTGAGTATGTTAAAAGTGAAAGTGAATGTATCAGGTCACCTCACAAATTTTTGAATGAGATCAAAATATTTTAAATAGACAATAATGTAGTTTGCGTGATCCTGATCCGCAAGTAAAATAGTTCAACTTTATAGTTTTTCAAATAATTTTAATTTAAGAATTAAATATAAAATAATATTTAATTACTGGAAAATTTAGTGATATAAAATAAATTATTAGGTCGACTAATACAATATGATCCGATGTCCGATTGTACTCATGCAGTAGCACCCAATGATTTTAGTACAGACTTGTTTTCTTCATAATTCGGAAAAATTCGTTCTGGTCCACGCCTCCGTCCCCATCCAAATCTGCCTCGTTGATCATTTCCTGTGTTTACAAATAATTATTATTTTACAAAATCAATAATCAATTTTGTTCTCAACTGTGTAGACAAAGATAACAAATATTGATTAATATAAATAATTAAAATGGCTCCACTATGTTTGGTGGAAATTTTAAAGCAATAGAAAAAAATTAAATTAAGGGGAGTAACTGTAATAATTTAAAATCTCTAAAATAATTACCAGAACTTCTTCATCCGACAGCCCCTCCCCCAAATCAAGTGCGATTTGCTGCAAGTTTTCAAATGTTATTTTCCCTGTTTTGTCTTTGTCAAACAGCTCAAACGCCTTCATTATTTCTTCCTTGCAGTCCTTTTCGCATAATTTTAGACAAATCACCTGGAGGAAATCGCTGAAGCTAAGGTATCCTGTTAAAAATAAATAAGAAAATACATTACAGTTACAATTCTGGAGATTTTCACATAAATATTTTTAGATATGAAACAATTAGACACACACCTGTATGAGATTTATCTGCATGACTGATCAACTTTTTTATTTCATTTTTCTTCGGCTCAAATCCCAACGCACGCATTGCGACCTACAATATTAAAATGAATGACACTGAATTAAAATTAATAAATAATTAGTTATTAAAAATTATTAATAAATTAATAGAAATTATAAAATAAATTATTTTAATTTAATTATTAATACAGTTACCTTTAGTTACGATCGATAATAAATATTATTCATTAATACCAGTTAGTTTCCTATAGCAACTATCCAAAATCAACACAAAAATGATCTAACCTTCAATTCCTTTATATCCATAAATCCCGTCTTTTGCGTGTCAAACACGTTAAAAGCCTCTTGAATATCTTGCTTCTGTTTCGGTGTTAATTCGTAGTTGGATTGGGAGGAATCCGAGGTTTTATTCTGTCGCGGATTCGAAGTGTTCTTCGAGGCTTCGGAGGCCTTAAAGGATGCAGGCAAAAATGAATTGACGGAGTCCATGGACTGCAGTTCCATGTTTTTCAGCACTTTCGGATTCTCCTCCTTGAATAAAATAAAATTATAATTAATAAAAAAAATTAATAAATCATTATAATAAAAAAAATTAATAAATAATAATAAAATAATAATTAAAATTGATATTACTTATGAAAACAATATTATAATAATGAAGTATAGAAAGCAAGAAAACAATATTAATTAATTCAACAAACGTTTTTTAAATATGTGCTTTACCATGATGGGCATGGGTCTCTGAGGTTTTTTCCTTGAAATTGATTGTTGTTCTGAGTTTATTACTATCAATGGTTATTATTATTACAACGGTTTATTATTATTATTAGAAGCAAATTGTATAGCGGAGTATAATGTTGTTGTGTACTATTACGAATCTGGAAATGAAATGATATCCCGATTTTGCATTTTACATTTCATATCAACTATTCTACAAAGGATGTCCTCAATTTTCAACGGATGATAGAATAATTTTGTACATTTACTTATTTTATCAATAAGCTTCTGCGTCTGTCCTCAGAGACAAAACCACAAAAATGTTTTTGAGGTTATTATCAGTTTTTGATAGAAACCACAATATATACTTTGTATGTATATGTATAGGTACTTTGAAATAATAAAACGTGTGGAGAAATTACGCTTTCTATATTATTATATAATTTAACTATCTCCCCAATGCATGAATAATTGCAGTAGCAACTCTCCAAACATGTATGGAACTTATATGGAAGGCTGGTGAATTCGAGGTCTCACAATGTATTCACAACATTATGAAAGCCAGGTGAATTTACGTATTAAGTAATTGATTGGGGATCGGATGAGTGTTAAATCGTATAATATTTGCAGGTGTTGGTTCTATCATCCTCATCGAATATTGTGCCAGCTGGATAAATTATCTCATGGCGCATGAATTCCTTCATTCTCCAGGGAGTCCAGATCCAGGTCTCCAGTTCAGACACATGAGAACCTCATCCACGTTTTGCTCGGCTTCGTCGGTTGTGCCGTTCTATATCTTCAATATATAAACCCCTGCATTTCTATATTGTAAGCAGTTTTGTAAGACCGAACCGAGTACACCGGATGTAAAAATCAATGATTTGATGATGCGACTGCGTTTACGACGGAATGAAAGTAAAAAGCGGGGTTTCCTGTACTGAAGAGTCTATAATATCTGCTATGATAAAATACTAAATTACTACATTAAATAATAATTTTATTAAAGTATATTATTGTAAAAATATAAATATTATGTAATTTATTCTGTAAGTTATTTTTAAGATGCAAATTTGGTACATATGGGTAATGGGTATGCATATCATGTTAAAAATCTCATGTCAGACATGTTAAAAACCATAATACAATGCCGTCATTCTTAATTTCAATTAACAAGTATTTTCTAATCGTGCATATAATCTACGCCAAAAATCAGCATTAGAGAAATCGTAATAACTAATTATTTATTTAATTTTGTAGTCCAGCGCAAAAAATTTGGCTCGGGACTTGAGGACCCGTAACTATTATATTGCACAATGGCGTCGTTTCGATGTTAAAATTCACAATTTAATACCTGTTTTAATTTTAAAGGCGGAAGGGCAACTTTCCTTTTAGTTTTTTTCTATTATTCCTTTGCTGTTATAGTAACGACGTCTTACCTGACGTAAAATATAATAATATTATTGAATAAAATATCAAGTTGCTATAACGCTTTACGATTTTGGGTTGCTTGCTCCAATGAAATTGTAACATAAATAAAAACGCTCAAGTTTATTTTTATTGAAAAGTTTTTTTTATAAAATTTCTAAACAAAAATTATTATTAATTACAAAATGTTTGTTTTTGAAAGGCGTCATAATTAATAAGTAATTAATATACACAATAATTAGACCGTCAAGCTAATTGTACTGAGCCTCCTTTTCATAATGTCGCATTGTCGCACAGTGCCCCCAAAAGAAGGACCATCTTACTGATAATTTGTTGTTGTTGTAGAATTTATGTAGAAAAAACCTTTTCCGGGATTACTTTATATCCGGATTTACTTCCGGGTTTCTTTTTCTTTAGTGTTTGTTAAATTAATCATTAGCAAAATGTTTCAAGAGTCGGTATTCAATCTTGATTCCCTGTTCGCCCGAATGAACCAATCCGAAACCCTTGAGGTGCAAACAACCAAGTTTGTGACTCAGGAACTCAGGAAGGAGCCTTTCAATAAAGATTTCAATCTAGCGTCCTTTGATTGCATGACTCGGGATGAACTATTGCAGGTATAAATCTTAAAACAAAATAATGTAAATATTGACTTTGGCATCTTAAAAATATTAAAAAGCAAATCACTAAAAAGCCTTCCTCTCTCCTCCTCGTCCAGATATTTAATGATGTTCTGGCCAACCTGGATCCCAATCAACACGCGCAAGTTGTTCATGAGGAACCGACGGAAACGGCGGAACGGATGATGGAGTTCCTGCGGATTCTTAAATACAAACCTTCAATTGATGATCCGTAAGAACTCGGAACTGATCGTAGTCAAATTTTAATTAAAAATTACATTTAAAAACAATTTCCTTCAGAAATGATAGATTTTTATGTAAATAAATGATTATTCTTATCATGAACTTAATGTCAATAGCTTAAAATATCGGGAAGGAATTCAAAACGGTCAGACAGAAGTTATTTTATCAGTCCTGGCATGGGTGTTGGAGCATAGAGAAAGCTTGAAAACGCGAGCTTATCTGGGGAATTTTTTGGTCGAAATCGAAATCCCTTCCGAATGCTTGTCCGACGATGAGATTTGCGAAACGAGGCAAAAGGTGATTGAGACAATATGATCAGAACGACATTCATCAAATTATTTCTGATCTTAGTGGATTTAAATAAAATATTAACATAATAAATCATGCCTTGTCAGTACTTAACGATGATCGAGGAGTTCAAGATCATTCACAGACAGTTCGAGAAGCTGAAATTAGGTCAGAATACCAGCGGATTGGTGACGGACATGCAGAACATCGAGCATGATTTAGAATGTATCCGCAGAAGAATCGAAATCGCACGATCAAAAGTAATGACTATAACATGATTAGCTGATCAATCATTTACGCTTTAAAAGATTCTTAAAAATTCTTTATATATTGCATAAACAATAAAATACCCATAAAAGTTAACTATCTTTAGTATGTAGGCTACCCAGATATACAAAGTCTCCTCCGACAAGCTCAGTTGAATCGAAAAGCACGTGACAGATCCCAGGAGCTCTGCAAACAAGCCTATTTGGAAGAGCAGAAGTTGCGAGAAGCTGAGGATAAAATCAGATTGAACCACAGGATTTTTAAAGATTTGAGGGACAAGAATGCTGGGAGGACTGGGGAAGGGATGGTTGAGATGTTGGATGAAAATTGTGAAATCTTGAAATACATTGTGCATGAGAAGATTCCAAGTGAAATGGATTCCAATGATAGGTGCATTACCGCTATGAAATTAGTTATTAATGACCCACCAACATGTCAGCAAGATATGACCGAACTTAAAATTAAGGTGTTATATTTTCTCCGATTTGGTAGTACTTTTTTTGGATTTTTTGCATGTGTACTAAGATGTTAATTATTTTTAAAAATTAATTTCTTGAATTTAAATAATAATGATTAATTAATTAATAATGATGATGATGATCAAATTAAAATTTAAGACCCAAATGGCAAAAAACGAACTCCACGCCATGGAAAGTCGTTTGATTCGTAAACTCCATGATCCAGATCTGCAGCAACTCCGGGAACAAGCTAATCAAATGGAAACGGTCCGTCAAATTAAATCAAATAAATTGTCCGGTCTGCAGAGGGAATTATTTATGGAAAGGAAATCCCTGGATCAACAAAGTTCTGAACACTCATACAAGATGAAAAAAGCTAAGGAAGATGAACTCTCGGATGACCAGTACTGTCAATTTATGAAGCAAATGCGAGTCAAAGTCACCCAGTACAAGAAAATGCGAGCTGAATTAGCACGACTTCAGAATGAATCCGGAATACTTGCCAGCACCAAATACATTCTCGGAGGGGAGTTGAAAGATAGTTCGGAAAACTTGGTACATCCCAGATCCCAATCATTAATTTACTCCAAGAATGGAATAGACTTGAAAGAATGGAAGAAGAACTAAAATCTTAATTTTTTTACAGTCGAATATCGAAGCGAAATTGGGGATCGTAGGCTACAGTAAAGCTCAGGAAAAAATTGAATTCTTATCTTCCGAGAAGTCCGCACTAGATGAAACTAATCGAACTAACTTGTACGAGATGTCCTGCATGGCCAAAGATCTTCATGACCGGATTGCTTTGAAGAAATTGCACTTGGAGCCGCTCATTAAAGGTTTGTGTCATAAACATCCTTCGAGTTTTCAGTTGGAATTTTGAATCAGAATCTTCAGTAATAATACAAATCTTTCTTCAGAACTACAATCAAAGCGATTAAGCACCCAATTACTGGAATCCGATTTCATCAAAATCAAGGATCAGTACCAGTCTTGCTTGACGGCAGCGGAGTTGGATACTTGTCATAATGAAACTGTAAGATTAGCAAATTCCCCGACCTGAAAATAAAAAAGTTATTTAATAAAATTTGATGATCATTATATTTTTCCTATACAGAAATTAGATCAGCTGAAAAAAGAAGAAATGAAACTCAACCTGGAATTCGGTTGTTTAGTGTCAGAAATTTCAATAATGCAGACAAATCTGTTGCGCGCAAGTGACGAATCGAAACTTGAGGGGCTGTATATTGGCAAAGAGAAGGGCCGAGGTTTTAAGTACGATCTATTTATTTAAAGTTAAAATAAAAAAAAATTAAAATATTTTTAATCCAAAATTAATTTAAATCGGACTTGCAGGGACAAGCTCCTTGCTCAAATTCTGGAGGAGGAACGTCGTGGGAAGTTGTTAAAAGCAGAGCAAGAAAGTATTGAAACAATCTGCTCACAAAGAAGGGATTGTGCTCGTATTTGGACAGATTTAACCAAGTAATATTTTTTGAAATTATAGAATTAATTTCATGATTAATTTCAAATTTAAAAATATGTTGGAATTACAAAATTAATGATATAATGCATATTCCATGAGCAGAATCCTGAAGACGAAAATAGATGTAAACAAAGATCATCAACTGTATTGACGACAAGGATTCGAAGCCGGATTCAGATTTTACAGATACATCTTAGATTTCATATTTTATTTAAAAATTATTATTTATATCCAACGTTTTCATGAATTAAAGGTTAAAACGAATTTTTATTCTTAAATATTGTTATCTTACGTTTTATTGCAAAATGGACAATAATAAATTATTATTTTAATTAAAATATTCATTTTATAGCAAAATATGTATATTTTGCATAAATGCTCCGAAGCAAAAGTGAAAACAAAAAAATCCGTGTAATTAAAATAAATTATTAAAAGCAAAAATGTGTCAAACAGGTGAAAGGCCACAATTTGTACAAACAAGAACTCGACTTTTGAAGCAACAGCAAATGCCCCCACAGGGAAATAATATTATTGCAGCGATGATGCCCGACCAAGTGAATTTTTTCCGTAAAATACCATTCTGCAAAGGAAAATACAATTATAAATTAAATTGCACTGGCAAAAATATTAACTATAAATTTTCTAAATTATATTAATCATTAATCTAATATCAAAAAAAAAATATGGAGCATAAGGCCGCTGACAAGAAAGGCTTACCCCGCAGAACGGACATTGATCATTGGACTTCAGAGATCTCTTTTCCCGGGGATAGTCGTAATTATTTCTCTCTTCAACATGTTCTTCCTGATAATTGGAATTGTCATCAAGATTATATGAATCTGCAGGGTTTAAATCAGACTGCGTTTGTTGTTCGGTTTGAGGTTTTTTTTCTTTTTCTTCTGTCGGAGGGCAGGGGAGAACCCGACTAATGCTAGTTGCATGATCGGCCAAGGTGATATTGCCTTTTTTCTTGTTAGTTTTATTTTTGACGATTTTCTTGACCACTGGCCCTGGCTCAGTCGTCCCTTTCTTGTAGTGACGATGGTGGTAGACTCTGTGATGTCTGTGGTGATGGTGGTGAGCATCTTCTACTTCACATTTGTCATCTTCCCCTGATGGTGGAGGGCCACTTCCGGAATATTTGCTGCTCCGAGGCTCTGACGACAGTCGTTGGGATCGGCCACCGTCGGAAGAAGGTCTACAGTCTTCGGTTTCATTAGACTTCCCCGACCGATTAGATTCCTTTCTTGGTTCGCATCGATGACTCTTTTTCTTGGGGGCCTCACATTTCGTGTCCGAAGATCTCCGCTTCTCATTCTTATTGTGATCCAAACTCTGCTGCTTGCGCTTTTGCTCCAAGCCGTTGTCGGAAGAAGCTCGTCGCACCTTCCCCTCCTTAGCATTTTGACGCTCAATTGCCCTTTTTCTCCTCACTCTCTTTCCTAATACATCACCGGAACTGGAACTGTCCTGAAAGCAAAATCGGACATAGGTAAGACACCATATACTTTTATCATACAAATTATTATTCTTACAACTTCTCGTTTCACGACTTCAATGACATTTCCGTATAATTTAATGCTAAAAAAGCAATCAAACTTCTAAAAATGAGAAAGTTAAAATTTTTAGAAACAAAATGTCATACGTTGAAATATACTTACGGATTCCACCGTCAATTCGCTCATCTGTTTATCATTTTAGGGACATCGGGGTTCGGGGATCTTATTACGGGAGTGGATGTTTACAAAATGTGCACTATGTATTGTTGTATAAATTATGCTCTGTATCTTGGAGACTTTTACGTGCTTAATTGCTGCTGCTGCTAGCTGCTATTGATCATTAGCTCAATCAAATATTTTGAAATTTAATTTTTTTAACGTTTTTGCCAATATTGACAAAAATTAACAAATATTACAAAAATTAAAACACGTGAATTTTTTGTAAGCCAAGCGTTGTCTCCTCTCCTGTGCTCTTGCAAATGCTCGGAGCTGCGTCGGGATTCGGGATTCCGGATCCAGAGATTATTCCGGAGAAAAAATAATAATTATATTTTATATGCACGCACACTAATAATTGGATAAGTAATTAAAAGTATTTATTATTAAATTACTTTATAAAGTCATGAAATGACCACCGCTTTCAATTCAAGCGGTACTACTAAAATTATTGCTAGTTAAATTGCAGATTGTAACACCTGCTGCACCTGGAACACAATTAAATTCTCATGTTTCAATATTTTTATACAATATAAAATAATAAATATATTTTAATATTCACAAAATTTGCCATCATTAATAATTATTCATACATTTAGCTATGCTGTTCCTAACTGTGGTCAGACAGTAAGTGAATATATTTTACTTACTTAAGTGTTGCTTAATAAAACTTTATGAATTCGCATGGAATACATTTAAAATCCATTTAAATTATTTTTACTGTATTAATTTTTGGAAGTAACAAAGATATTCATATCAAATAAGATAATCACCATGTTTATTATTTTATTATTATACATGTATCTAATATATTCTTTTTTATATAGCGGACAAACTACCAGCAATCTGGCCCACATTATTCATACCCATGGTGGGGGTGAATTGACAGAGAGAGGAATTTCTATGGTGTGTTCCTAATAATGTCAATATATGTATACTAATTTAATACAGAATTAATTTATTTGTAAAGACCCGTAATATCTTAATTTATGTACACACGCATTGTTGACATATGTGAAGTACATACCTAAAATTAATAAAAAGTTTAATTTATATTTAATAATATTTCCAAAGGCAAAGGCTCTTGGCCAGCATCTCAAATTCGAACTATTCACCCGAATTTACGTGAGCGACTACAAAAGAGCGCAAGACACAGCTGCGAACATTGTTGCTCAACTGAAAACGCCCGTGCCAACAATCACCGATGAGCCACTTCTGCGTGAGCGGGTAAGAGATTGTCCATCCAGAAGATGTAAAAATAATAGCAAAAGTTTCACAAGCTATTTTACTGCCTGTAATAATACTTGTTTCTCGTCATAAGAAATACATACAATTTTAAAAATATGTCAGAATATCGGCGACTGGGAAAAACAAGATATGCAGCTATTGGCTGATAAACTGTTAGAACTGGAATTGCCTCCTCACCGAATTCACTCATTGGACGCTCCAGGATGTGAAACTTATGGACGCTGCAAGGATCGCGCGGGTCAATTTTTTCAAGTACATAATATTATTACCAAAATTAAAATAAAATAATTATATGCACATTCATTAATACAAATTATTAATAACTATCTCTATATATGACTACAATATTTATAATTAATTTTAATAATATTAATAATTAATAATAAATTAATTTTTATGCAGCAATACTGTAAGCTTGCAGACGAAATGAAAGAAACTCAGGATGAGAACATCCTGGTCGTCTCCCATGCCTGGTTCATTTCCTGTTTGTTTGACTGCATTTGGGACAGTCCAAATTGCTATGAATTGAATATGCCGAGACAAAATTTCGATAAAACCCCGGAAAATACATGCTCTACTAAATTCACCATACGAAAGAAAGACCCTGGAACAGGCAAACGAAAACTGATATTCTCCCGTGTATACGACACCACACATCTTCAATATCTGGAATAGTTTCTTTACTTGTTATTAGTGTAAACAAAACAAATCATCACTAAAAATAAAATACTCTGGACCATCCCACAAATAAGCATGAAAGCAAGATCATGAGGCCGAATGTTTTATTTTATACAGAATTTTTGTTTTTGTACCAATTTGAGCTTACTGAATCTTACTGAATCTTGGCTCTATGTTACATTCAATAATTTCATAAGCGAAGTACACAAATATAAAATCCTCACATAAATCTGGAGAATTTTGCAAGGTTGTTACATTTTACATGTATTGTCCATAACATCATTGGTATATGTACAAGTAGGGGGAGCATAAATAACACTGAACGACTACACTGCACTGCATGGAAATTCAAAATGAGGCTATCAGCGTTACCCATGACAACCGTTACCGGCAAAGAAATAATGATCAATCTTTGACATTGTCACTCAAATCTGAAAGAAGTTGGAAAAACTGTCGAGTGGAAAACTCCCAATTTTTACAAATTATTTTTATCGGATTTGCTCCTTGTTAAACCTCTATTAGTGTTATTACTTCGATCGACTCCAGAATTTGATTGAGAAGAGGCACTTAGCAACAAAACCATGTGGATATTGGCATTGGGTATCGTGGTTCACTTAAAATGTTTATAAGAGTACAAGCGTATTATTAAAATTAATATTTATTTTTATTGTTTCTGTTGAAGTGTAGTCTCGAATAATTCAGCTAATTAAATTAATGAATTAACTCAGCTGATGATCTATTGTGTAACACGTGAACGCGAAGGAGTAGAGCTCATAAGGCGTGAAGTGATTCTATAGGGTCTCTTTTAGTTCGTCAATAATTAAGAAAAGAGTAGTTAAATCACAATGGCGGATAAATCAGGAGACGAAGAGGAGGAATTTTCCGACGTGCCACCATTAAATACTACAGATGAAGAAGATATCGAACTATCCGATGCAGAAGAAGCATCCGGTGTGTCTGGGAATGAGAGTGAGGCCGAAGGAGAGTCCACAACTTCCAAAAAAGATTCTAGACAATCCAAACTTAGATCTGCAACTAATGAGTCTGGAGGATCTGGAGGTGGAAGAACTAATGCGGAAAGTGCAATGTCAGAATCTGGTCAAAGTGCAACGACGGGTGCGCCTGAATCAGCGGAAGTATCGCATGCTGAGGATGAGGAAGAGGAAACTGTACAGAATCCACAACCACACGGTTGCAATAAATGAAAATACTATAAAATAGCTAAAATAAGCCATTTATGAACTTTTTTTTGTAGAATAATTATTATCTATTATTTTTACTTCGCAGACGACCACGATTTCGGTCAGGCAGAGTTAGAGGAAGCAAAGAAAGCGGAAGAAGAAGTCCGGAAAAGAGGTTCGTGGGGCGCTGAATTTGATGAGACTCACGGGGAGGAAGATGAAGGGGGAATGCAAGATCTGTTGGGACGAACGGAAGCCAAGAAAAAGGAAAAACCTGATGAAAAGGATGATGGTCAAAAGAAACGACGAAAAACGAAACGCATGTCTCATCGTCGGTCTACGGGTACAAAATACTCCAAGGAGGACAAGGAGGATGCGGACTTTGTAGCACCTACTTACTTCTCCGCGGACTACATTAGTGGTCCAGTACTTACTCCGGACTGTAAAATATTTCCACATATTCTCCATGTATTGTGAGTCAACCCCGAAATTTATTGTCCGTTATTTATCATCTAATCATCTTCCTCCGTCGATCTAACTACGCAGGCATTTTATTAGATTTATTTATTTTTCTACAAATATTTTCTATCGTAAATTTTTAATGCCTTACTTAAACATGGTTATTTTTATTAAGAATAATAATATAATTAATAATATTATAAAATACAATTTATGTAGTCAGTCCTACGGCTATGACTGTGTTCGTCCCTACAACCTCCACATGCTCGACGACAACACAATTATTTACATCACCGGCAACTACTTGCATTTCTACCGGATTTACCACGAGGAAGTCGTGGAAATCCGAAGATCAGCAAGTGGTTATGGCTTAGGTCATATAGCAATTCACCCCTCAAGAACTTACTTTGCCGTGGCTGAAAAAGGAAACTGGCCCTTGATTGTCATCTACACTTACAAGCCTGACTTCAAGGTGTACCGAGTTTTGAGAAAAGGGACCGAAAGGGGATATTCGTACATTGATTTCAAGTAAAAATAGTTAAAACTTGATTTAAAATAGTTAAATTATTGGTATTATAAGTAAGTTCAAGTATTTATTATAATTAAAAAATATTTATTTCAGCCCAAACGGAGACCTTCTCTGTAGCCAAGGTTTAGATCCAGACTACCTCCTAACTATATGGAACTGGAAGCGAGAGCGGATAGTTCTACACGTTAAAGCTTTTTCACAAGATATTTACCGCGCAACTTTTTCCTTAACCCACCCTGGACAACTCACAACTTCCGGCTTAGGGCATATTCGTTTTTGGAAGATGGCCGAAACCTTCACAGGTCTCAAACTTCAAGGTTTGATTGGAAGGTTCGGCAAGACGGAGATATCGGATATTCAGGGATATGCCGGATTGCATGACGGAAAGGTAATACTGAATAGAAATTATTAATCATAAAAATGTTCACGATCTAGAAAAAGAAGTGTAAAGCGCATTATTAGGTTGTCTCCAGCTCAGAGTGGGGCAACCTCTTGGTTTGGGACGGTGGCTTAATCGTGGTGGAGATACTGCAAAAAGGTGGGAAGAATTGCCACGAAGGAGAGATCACCAATGTACTCCTCTTGGAAACCGGTGAACTACTTACTATTGGCTTCGATGGATACTTGAAAACATGGGAGTCGGAAGTTATAGACGTTGCTGACACAATAGTTGATGATAGTGGGAAGCATGAAGTAGAGCCTATTTTCGAATTCAAAGTATCTACATCTGCAGAGTTAGTTAGCGTGGAGAAGAAGATTGGAGATGATGAAAGTGCTTGGTTGCTGCAGGTATTAATTGGAAAATCTATCATGCAAACTCATAACTCTTAAATAAACTTAGATAAAACTTTACTTATGACACTTAACTTGGGAAGCTTCACTTACGATAATTAACTTATAATACTTGACTTGGGAAGCCTCGCTTACAATACTTGACATAGGATATTTAACTTGGGAAACTTCACTTATGATACTAAACTTAGGAAGATTAACTTATGAGACTTAACTTAGGAAGCATAATTTAGGAGGCTCAACTAATGATACTTAACTTAGGAGGCTGAACCTATGATACTTAACTTTGGAAGTTTCACTTATGATAGTTAGGAAGATTAACTTGTGATACTTAACTTAGGTAGATTAACTTATGATACTTAACTTAATTGTAAAGTTAAAGCTTATAATAGTTAGCACATTATTATAGATCGAATTGTAATTAAATTACAAGTGTGTAGAATGTGTATAAAATCTAAATGACTGAATTTTAGGACGCCTGGGGCAAGGTATGGTCGATTAATATCGGGTTTGCTATGAAAGATCCAGAATACCAGCCCGGAACTCTGTTCACATGTCCTGGAGGTGGAATTAATGCTGTCTGTGCAGCGAAAAAGTATAGCATGATAGCTGTAGGAACTTCCACAGGTCATCTGTGGATTATTGAGTACCTAACGAAGCAAACACTAGCCAAACGGAAGTACAATGTAGCAGTTACTAGTTTAATATGGCTGCCGTCTAAATTCGACCCCAGAGGAATCACCTTCCTCGCAGCATTTCAAGATGGCAACGTGAGACTTCTGGCAGCCCAGCGTCTGGTAGTCCAAAACATGCCAGACGACGCTGCGCCCCTCAAAGACGACGAATTAACTCCGTTCTCACTAGCACTTTTACAAGTCCTACGGTTTCATAAAGCTCGAATAACGGTTATGTTACTGGACGAAGAAAAAGGAGTGCTCTACACCTGTGGAGAAGATAGATTAATCTTCGCTTCTAAGATAGAAACTGAAGAAAATGTTCCCTATATTAAACCATTATCTTATGTGACCGCCCCGTTTCCAGTTACCACCTTAGATTTACATCCCGTGAAGGATTATAGACTTATCATTGGTTCCCGAGCGGGAAGGATAGCCGAGTGCCGGAAACCAGTTTGGGGGGACTTGGCAAGTAATATAACTTACAACCAAGGTAAACTTCATGGTAGGCGATGGTTTTACAGTAGCGTAAAGTCCGCTCGGAGGAGAGAGGAGCGACGACAGAAACGCAAGGCTGATATGGAGGTAAAATTGACGGAATTAAAAGCGGACATGGCTGACCGGCGGTCTAAAGGTTTGTTTGTGGAGGAAGAAGTAGAAGTAAATCGTGTCACGGATCAGTTTCGACGAGAGCAGATGCAGGATGATGACGAAGAGCTGTACATTCCAGAGAAGCCTTGTCCAGTCTACCACGTTTACTATCAGATCAATAAAGCTCTGGCAAAAGAAGCTCTGAACAGAAATTTCTTCATTCACGCTGGCGGCTACGATGCTGGATATATTTACGAATGCAAATGTAGCAGGTCAGAAGCTGGAGGATTCCATACTGTTCCACCGACACCGCCGTTTGAAAGAGATGTTCCCATTAGATGTTTCACAATAAGGTGGGTCTAACTTCAAGCTAATTGTGTAACAATAGACGCAAACTGTTCACTATATTTTATTTTTAAACCCCAAAAAAATACATTCAGAACTAATATTTTTTATTTATTCTCAGTCCAGATAATGAATACCTTGTCTTTGGAATGGAAGATGGAACGATTCGAGTAATGCAGCGCTACGTTCCACCCCCACCGGTTGAGGAGAAAGCGGGCGAGAAGCCTGCTGTGAAAGCTGTCGTGGAGGTAAATCCACTGGATGACCAGGATGATCAAGGAGATTCCGACGACATGATCACTGCTGACGATCAAAAATACCACAAGAAGAAAAAGAAAGCCCTACCACCCTTCCCAGTCTCAGTGTTCCCGTATGACCTGAGTCAGTTTGTCTGCCTCCCAATGCATGATCCGGACAGAGGGACAGTGAATGATTTCTCTTGGAGTCATGACGGCAAGTTTTTATTCTCTGTTGCCGATGACGGTTCCATCTTTTCCTACCGTTGGGACCCTGAAGGAAAATTTGCAGCGTTGGAACTTGACGTCGGAGATTCCGTTGTACCCCAGGAAGATAATCTGATACCGGTAAATTTCTGCAGCCATATTTGAAAAAAATACTTTTAGATTTTGACAATTTGTAAATAAAATTCTAGACCGAGAACCTCGTGGAAGACAACCAAGACGCCAATGCACTAACCCTTGAAGAATTGAAGGTTAAAGCAGAAAAGGATCGGTTGTGGGAACTTGCCGAGAGTAAGAAAGAAGTGTTAAGGAAAAAGATCCGGGAATTAAAATCCAAATTTCGGTTCCTTCTTCAGAAGTAAAATTAACCTTCTTAACTAGTATTATTAAATTCTTGAATTCACGAAAAATAAATTGATGATTGTAATAGAAATAACGAGATCCCAGATGAAGCTCGGTTACCTCGCTCAAGCTTTGAAATGGACCCAGCAATTAGAAAACCGAAGAAAATCCGGTTGATGCGAGGCATCGAAGAAGTCTACCGTCGCTATGAATGGCAGAGTGCAAAGTCGATCCTGCAGATTGAAAAATTAGAAAAATATTTTTTTTCGGAACTCCAAACCTTTCACATGGTCATCAAAGACATTTCACATAGTACACAAGTTCATACCTTCCGACAGAGGATCTTGACAAGTGAATTTGAGGAAGTTCTACGACTAAACAAAGACAATCTAGTAAAGGAAGAGATTCAGCTCCAAGCGGAACTTAATATAGCTCCCGTGGATTATTCTGTGAAACCTACACACGTAACAAGGGTTTACGCTAAGGAGTTGATAGGGGACTACGACACTAAAAAGTACGACACTAAGACTATGCAACAGGTTCGCACGTTGGAGGAACGATTACGGAAGCGCTTTGAGAGAGAAATTCGAGTGAGAACGTTTTTCATTAAAAAAAACTAATAAAAAATGAGTAATAGAGCATTTAATAGATCATGGGCAAAATTAACTCTCATTCCCAATTCTAGTGGGCAGAACTAAACGCCCAGAAAATACCTGATGACTACGAAGATCCATCAGATGTAGTGGCTATCTCAGCTGCCAAACAAAATTTAGGAGATTACAAGCTTAAAAGCTCAGAAGACTACACGGGAGAGAGAATTAGTATAGCGGTTCGGCGTCAAAGGGTCATCGATATGAAATTGCGGGTATTACCACGAACTGACAAGCCATATTTGCTATTATTCACCCTGCAACTGACTTACTCTTTCTGTCTTAAAGATCCACAGTCACATCGAAACATTTAATCAGTACGTCATGGATTTAAGGGAGGAAAAGCTGCAAATTCTCAAAGAGTGTCGGGAACTAGAAAAGGAACTCAAAAAAATCCATCGCCAATTGCCACCAGATCTTCAAAAGCCGATCCCGCCGATCTACGACATGGAACCTAACGAAGAGCCGGAGAAGCAGTTCGACATCACGAAGGACATGATCGATGGTCGAACCAACAAAAAAATTGAGGAACTGGGTTTGGCGCAACGAAGGCAAAGGGTGACCTTAATTATCTATTAATTAATAGTCATTATTATTTTTCAATATATATCCAAAACATTGAACGAAATTCTAAAACTTTGGGATCTGAATTATTTTATTAAAATCGGAACATTAATCTTTGCAGCAAAAGGAAATTGAGAAAGAGGAATTAGAAGATATCCAAACATTCCGAGGTGACAAACATACAACTGGGAAGCGGGCCAAGAAAAAAGTTATCAAAAAACCAGAAATTGGTCCTAAGATTTACATCCACAAGTCCGACAAGAAAGAAGCTCCGTCAACATTAAAAGCTCGCAAAGCCTTTTTCAAGCCTAAAACTAGTCTTGCAAATGTTAAACTAGAATTATCTCTGCAGTTCCGTTGCTTTCAACAGGACGTTGCGTTACGGAAGTTGCATAATCTCATCAGTTATTTTCATGATCGCGTGGAGAAGATTCGAGATGAGAGAGTGTCCCTGCAGGTGGACGTTCTTCTCATGTCTGTTCGGATGCTGAATCTTATTCAGGAACTGGACATCGTCAAGGATTTCGATTCCACCGAAAAAGGTGTTCTGGAGAGGTTCAATGCTCAGAAAGTTGAGACGGCAGAGGCCAAGGATCGCGTGAGTTTTTACATTATTTATTATTCTATTTTGTAGAGGAATACTTTAATAACTTCAAGTAATATATTTTAAATTGACGAATAAACGTTAATAGCTAAAGGAACATATTATTTATAAATAGATGGATCGAGCTCAAAGAAGACTCCTTAGAGTAAAGCAAGACCTTGGGAAAATGGAAATTGCCATAAATGACGTTCAGAAGGAAGTTTCTCAATTAATCGGAGACAAACAGAAGTACAGTGATTACTTGTGGAAAGTCTACCGGAAAAAAATACGGGTTGAGAATACTGGCGGAGGTAAAAAACATTCCCTACAATATTTAATTTTAATGTATTAAATTAAATTTGTTATTATTATATATTTCATAGTTTCGATTAAACATCAAACTAGTCGTAAGCCATTTTAAATAATGGAAAATATTATCATTTATGTCTACACAGCAGATGAGCAAAGCATAGCGGGTTCAGATATTTCCGTAACAAAAAATCCATCGTCAAGTTCCTCAACGGGTGATTCAACGGACTCTACATCGCAGGACTCCGGTTCTGACTTATTCAAAATGCCCAAACAGAAACTTAACCCGAACATCTGTCCGGAACAATTAGACCGCAATCTATATGAAAAAGTTTGTGAATTCCGAGCAAAGAGAACTCAATTGGAAATTGAGGCTGAAGCTCAGAAGAAGGTTGTGGAAAAAGTCGAAAGAGATTTTACTGATGTCGAGAAAATATATAATAAGTACACCGGTCGCCTGGAAGGTATCGGAGAGGAAGTACTGATCTTGCAAAGGAAGAAACAAGCGATAATGAATACGCTACCTTCACTCGTGGTCTTGAAAGCTGATCAGATACAGTTAGTACCTAAAATAATTCGCTTCAATGTTTTTAAAGATAAACAAATTATGTGATACTGCGATACGAAATAATATTGAATGACATGACTGGTTGCAATAAAAATGAATTTATGTCACAGGTGCTTGGATGAGGATGAATTTGACGAATACAGCGGAAGCATCGTCCAAAGAATGAAAAACCACTTTCCTCCATTATCAGAGGTCGTACTTTTCCCTAAAGATGGAATTAGCAAGCTTGACCTGAGGATCGAGGAACTGAAAGAGGAGACTCAACAGGAGAGAGATAAATATAAGTAATTACCTTTGACATATTCCAGTTTCAAAATAGAAATTCCCACATGGACATACTAAATTTTTATTGTTGTCTAGACGGGCACGGCACATGATGATCCGCCTAAGGGAAGAGCTAACCAAGCTGGAGATGGACGTTGGTCAAATAAACACTCGATGCAAACGAGAGATGGTCGCGAAATTTGGTAAACTCGTCGATCTGGACGATGTTTGTGCTGCGGTAATTAACTTCGAAGTTTTAGATGAATTAACGCGACTGGAAACGCGAAGAAACTGGCATTACCGCGAGCGGAAGAAGATTGCGGACGAGATTGAAAAAGCGCGCGATCGCCTCACTTTCCTAACCAAGGAGAACTCCGAGAATAATACGCTTCTCGCTATTCTTATCGAGCGCCAAAGAGACGTCGAGTATTTCTTGTATCGTCAGAATAAGATGGAACAGGAGCGCTTATCGGTATTTTACTACATGTTAAACTTTTGTATTAAGCTTTATTAAAAACATATAATGAGGCCAGAAAATACAGAAATTGTTTATTTAAATTCAGACATCCACCGGTTCCGATTCCACATTTGACTTCGATATGGACGGCGATCTAATCAGCAATGAAGATGCTCTAGAAGAATTGTTTAATTTGGAAGATATCCTTATACGTCAAGAATCTAGAATAATTATATTACGTGAAGCTATTGCATCTTGTAAATTCAAATCCGGACTTCCGCCTCTCATCCCATTACGAACTATCAAGGATGATGTCGCTACGAACTTCATGACAATGAATGAACTTTATGCCCTTCGAGAAAGGAGAAATTTAGAAGTGGAGACCATATTTATGGGGAAAGATGCGGAGACCATTGGAGATTCACACTCCAAATTCCCATCCTTCGTAACTCCAGTTGATTCGGCTGCATGGGGTGAACCCCAACTTCACACTCCTTTTGATACAAATAATCAAGTTGAGGCCCCACTACCTCCAGAACGACCCCTCAGTGATGAAGAAGACGATGAGGAGGAAACGGAGGAAGAAGGAGATCTCTTCGACGTTTCTTACAAGCCTCCAGAAGAAACTGCGGGCGAAGCCCAAGCTGCTGATGCTCCTAAAGAAACACCATCCTATCCCCTTAACATTATTCCCGATGATCAGATGCCCGCTGGGGAGGAGAATGCACCCGAGAAGGAAAGTGGGTATGAAGGGGATCCTTTACCAGTTGAAGCAGTACCACCGAAAGTTGATGCAAGTGAAGGAGAGGAGTGACATTCGAAAATATTATGATGCTATTCACACGTTAAGTTTCAGAGTGATGCATTTTTATTTTAAAATATTATACTTATTCTATTGTGTTTATTTTTGCGTAATAAAAGAAATAACGTTTCTTTTGGATTCCTCAAACTTCAAAGTAAATTAAAAGCGAAGTGTGTATATTAACATATATTAAGTAGATATATAATTAATTAATTAATTCATTAACACAGTCATCAACCTGGACAACCATGCCTTGCATTGCATTAATAAACTTCTTTGTTCTTATTACGATAAGCGTCATCTTCTTTAGGAACCTAAGAATCCGAGGCGAATTTCACGACAACCGGAATAAATTCATTCGTAATTTTTGTTTCCGTTACTCGTACGATTCGGTAGCCACTGGGATCTTCACCAAGTGGAGCTCCAATCGCAGATGTCACCACTTCCTCCACATCTTTGTAGAACCCTCCCGCATTCCGGTGGTAGTGTCCAGTAAAAATGTAGCGGACACCTAAAAAGAGGTCATGGTCAATAAAACAAATGTTACAGGAAATAAAATTGATTTATTAAATTAAACTACTGCTAATGCAAAGAACATTCTTGTAAATTGTAATTCATCCAAAAATATGTATAACCTGCTTCTCGCAATTTTTCCAAAAGCGGAAGTCTCCGTTTCTTGGCAAGGCTGAAATATCCCTGATCCTCTTCTTCTGGATCCCGCAAGAAGAATGGAATATGCTGGAAAGCAACTGAAAAGATTGGAAATTATTCGCTATAAATATGGAACAGATAATCATAATTTTTATTGAACTACAAATGAACATAATAATAATTATGTTATTTTGATAATAATTAGAAGCATTTAAAGAATGCCAACTAACCCAAATGCTTAGCAGACTCGTCGGCCAATGTTTCCAATAACGCATTTTGATTCTCCAGCTCCTCCGGAACATTATCCGGGCACACGAAATATTGGGAATTCAGGACTACAAACTTCACCCCTCCGGCCCAAAAGCTGAAGAAATCCTCTCCGAACTGCTGCCGGTAAATCTCGACAGTTTCCCTCGTTGGGATATCTCCGACATCATGATTCCCACAGACGCAAACCAAAGGAATTTCCGGATCCAGGTCTTTATATACTTTCCGGAAATCGACCAACTGTTCTTCTCTCAATGCCCGCTCGTCTGTATGAAATTGTGAAAAATACAAAATAATAGTTAATAAACCATTCAATAAGTTAAAATTAATTCAATATTTATTCCGCTAATTATTTTTAATTATTTAAAAAATTAAACAATATTATTCATTCATGTAATAATGCTAATAATAAATACCCGGATATGGAAAAGCATCCAACATATCCCCACAAACAATAAAAAATCGGGGTTTCGGGGAAAGTGCGTTGATTTGCCGGATGACGGTGGAACTCAACAGAATTTCCTTGTCCCAGTTCGGAATCGGTTTTTTCAGGACGTAACGATCCATGAGACCGAATTGACAGTCGGCTCCCTGAATGAATGTGAAATCCCCCTGCCATTTCCGTTCCTCCGGATTTGTTTTCAGGTTCTCAACCTTCTCCAGCATGGATTTCAGAAACTCATCGCCCGGCTTTGATGACATTTTAACGAATATAATTTTTTTAAATTATTTATTTAAATTTTTTTTAAATTTAATTTTAGTTTATTAAACTGATTTTATTAATAATAATAATAAAATTATTATTAATTTAATTATTAAATTCCTACAATATTCCCCTTTAATGCCCGTTTACAAATGTCAACCGGAGAGATCAATATTAAATTATCCAGTGTGAAACTTTGGAGTTGCCAGTTGTGCAAGGAGATCTTCAAAAGCCTGGAATCAAAGGGTTATGCGAGATGAAAATCATTCATGAGCATCCAGAAGTATAACAAATTATTATTCAAGCAATGACATAATAAAATTCTGCAATAATTCCACATGTCATGTCAATCATTGTGAATGACGGGAGATGATTCATTATTTGTTACACAGAGAAAAATGGAGTAATCCGTTTAAAAAGTAAATATTTACACACATGGAAGCTTTTATTATTTCACGCTTCTCCCGCAGCAGTGAAAACTTTTGTCCATCAATCTCTTTCTCTTTTGGTTTCGATTTGGCATGTTTTGCATTTTGGTGCTGTTGGGTGAATGTGGGTGAAAGGCCTAAAGACTGCGTGGAAGCTTCACGAATTTATGAAATCTGGTGATTAATGCCAAAAAGCAACACCAACATCAACATCAAAGGGAAGGGAAGAGCAATAAGAGCAAAAGGGTAAAGACACTATTAATTGATTTGTCAAAGCGCAGGAATGACACAAAATAGCAATAGCTAAAAGTGTTCATTTTTATTTTATTTTAATTTCTTGGGATTATCGGCGGCAAGGGGGTAACTGGGGATAATTACAGGTATGTCCATTCATTGACAATCAAGTACAAATTAGAATCTGAAACCCTCAAATTTATGTATTTTACTAATATAATAATCCTTTTTAACTTATTTTGCCGTTTTAGGGTTCGCTGGTTCTTTTTCCTGATTGACATACAAAGGAGTGACGCCCGTAATTCGTGTACTTCCGGTTTCGATTGATAGCGACCTGTTATTAGGGCCGCAAATTGGTATGCAATTTTGACAGTGAAAAATAATTTAATAATTCAGAGTATAGGGAGACATTTAAAGTGTAATCTTGTTCTTGACTTTGTTGAACACGCCTTCCTTGTCTTTTGTATTGATTGGAATTATAGACGAAGTTCATTTAATGAAATACTGTTATTGCTTGCAGATAATTGGAAGTTTGGATATAGTTCATATACAGATAGTGGATCGTATCAGAGAGATCATTTAAGAGAGATTTAAATATTTATTTCTTATTAAATCCCTTTTGATTTTAGATCCATCTTACAAATGGCAAACCTAGTGCGGGCTGCGGAAGATCAGGCTCAAATGGAGGTAGAGGAGAATCCACCGGAAGTAGAAGTTGTGAGACCGCGGAGGGCCCCAAAGAGCACTAACCCCAATTCCCGTCGAAACAATGGTCACAATAAGCCCTCTTCTTCCACATCATCTTCATCAAGAACGCAACCCCAGCCGACGACAACTTCGCCGGCTATGGAAGAGGAGGAAGAGCTGGAGCTGAAATACGGAGCGAACCATGTTATCAAGTTGTTCTTGCCGGTTTCCCTATGTATGCTAGTTGTAGTAGCTACTATTTCATCCGTGACATACTACACCACCCATGATGGCTATCTGTGAGTTTGATTTTGAAGCGTTGTTTGTTTTAATTTTAAGTATACTTTGTAATTATTTACTAAAATGTAAATCAGAGTACTGACTGGAATTTGGAATTATTTATAGGGTATATACGCCGTTTCATGAAGATAGTCCGGATACTGGAACTAAAGTTTGGAATGCTGTGGCGAACTCTCTCATCTTGATGAGTGTGATCGTTGTCATGACCGTGGTTCTTATTCTTCTGTACAAAAATAAGTGCTACAAGGTACGTACATACCTACCAGAACGTCCTAGTTTTAGAATACAAGCTTACATGTGAAATTAGTGTTTATTGTAATAATTATGGTTGGTTCTGTTAGTTCATTCACGGATGGCTGATTGTTTCCTCAATGATGCTGCTCTTCATTTTTGCGTACCTGTACCTTAAGTAAGTATTTTTGCGATTTAAACGATTATACTTATCTGTTTCATGTATCCTGTGGATAAATAGAATTTTGTGTTTTCAGGGAAGTTCTGCAAGCCTACAACATTCCTTTGGACTACATAACATTCGTTGTAATCATGTGGAACTTTGGAGTCGTCGGAATGATTTGTATACATTGGCAGGGACCATTGCGCTTGCAGCAAGCTTATTTGATATTTGTAGCTGCTCTCATGGCTCTAGTGTTCATCAAGTATCTTCCTGAGTGGACTACTTGGGTTGTTCTTGGCGTCATTTCTATCTGGGGTATAGTTTGTTTTATTTGTTCTCATATTTTACCGGCATGAAAATTAGTGTTAATAGTTTTTATTACGGTTTTTTAATTAAATTAATTTTTTTTAAATAGATCTGATAGCCGTCCTGACCCCAAAGGGGCCATTGAGAATTCTAGTGGAGACGGCACAAGAACGAAACGAACAAATCTTTCCAGCTTTGATTTATTCTTGTAAGTTTTATTGCTGAAATCTGCCTATTTGCAGTTCATATCTTGCCCTGAGCAATAAAAAATATGGCTAAACTAATATATCTTTTTCGTAGCAACTGTCATGTACGCGGTGGTGAATCAAACTAATACTGATGAGAATCCTGGTCGATCTACAAGTCAACAAGAAGGAGATGCTCCGCCGGTACAAGCCTCACCTACTAGGGCTGCACCTGCTGTTGATGATGCCGCGGATGGCTTTACTCCCGCTTGGCGAGAGGAATCCGCCACACGTGTGGAAAGGCGACGAGAACAAGTAAACACTGCTGGAAGTTCCAGACCAGCATATGGAACTGTGACTGAAGCAAATCAGCAGCAAGAACAGGAAGATGATGATGACAGTATGTTTGTCATAACATTTTTCGATGTCTTTTAACATTTGTTCTATTATTTTAAAACACTTTGTAATCTTTTGTAGGAGGTGTAAAACTGGGACTTGGAGACTTCATATTCTACAGCGTACTTGTCGGGAAAGCATCATCCGATGGAGACTGGAACACTACTTTGGCTTGTTTCGTGGCTATTTTAATTGTAAGTTTAGGTTTGTTTTCGGGTTCTCTACAATATTAAATTAATTTTCATCATATCCGAGGAATAATAGTAATGTTGAAAGATGCACGTAAAACATTATAATAACAGCATTAAAAAATATGTACCCATTTTTTCACACAGGGTTTGTGTCTAACACTGTTGCTGTTGGCAATATTCAAGAAAGCTCTTCCTGCTCTTCCGATCTCAATCACATTTGGGCTTGTGTTTTACTTTGCGACACGCATGATCATCAGTCCTTTCACTGATCGCCTGAACAGTCAGCAAGTATTTATATGAGCCGAAGTCACAAATCAGCCAAGGACCCATTGCTAATTAGTTCATTACTAATAATTGCTTAAACCACCGGTTCATGAGCTACAAAGTTTTTATGGACGTAACCATTTTGAAAGAGTGTACTGCGTTTTACCATGTAATATTTGAATGTGCTGCATAAGCATCAGAACTTTTCCTACTTACATTTCCTACACATAAATATGTACATATGTATACAACTATGCATATTTATACTACTATTAACGCAATTCCCCATTAATGATTTCTTTAAAGAATGTTAGTTTAGTAAGTAAACTGTTTATTTACTTGTAATAATTTATTAATATTCTATTGATTTATAAGTTATCGCCACCATTCCGATTTGTAATAAATACCCTTTTTTAACCAATATTCAAACCTATAACAATCATCTTAATCTCATTTATCAGTATAAAAAACGGGACCCATAAAACAACGATGATATGCATTAAAAGAATTATTACAAGAACTTATCAGTAAAACAAACACGATTTTTTTATTTCCCCCTTTTTAATCAGACTCAAACGCAAATATATTACTAAGGACATCTTTCCGTGTGTTTAACTCTTCGGCAAACAAAACACATGGTTGTCGACTGATCACATCAGTAAAACATTACAGAGATGCCGTAGTAATATTAATAATAATGTACAATAGCAATAACTTTATCATTGCAAATAACTTTGGATCAGTTTAAATCATTTGTAGGTCACAACTCTAATGCTTCTATTGGGTATGTAATCCACCCATTAAATCAACGAGAGAATTAACAGAACAATGGACGAACAATTTTGTCTATACATACATATACCGGATACTAAAATACAGGATTTTAGGCATAACAACACGGCGTAAAGTTAAATAAACCAAGTTGTTAAAAATCCCACATATTTGTAAATTTGTAAGTTATATTGCAGTACATAAGGATCTATATATAGTAGTGAGAGGATGCCCAAATGTATTAAAGCAAACTGCCAAAACTATAAATCACACAGTCACCCACCATGAACACACACTAGCAACAGCACTTGACGAACAGTAAAATTATTATTACCTTATCATACATTATAGGCATGTGGTAGATATGCACAGGAACACTCTACTGTCAAGTATGAGTTATTACAGTATTATTCTCAAAACCTAGTTGAGAGCTGTCTACTCTACACACTATTACAATCACTTCTAAAAGGCGAACAATAATGTTTTGAGTTATTACTGAATTATTGATGATTAGACCAATACTTGATTAAGCCACTATTACTTGGTAAACTGCAGTAGTTTACACAAGAAACCCCAGACACGAATGCGTGCTCTATATTCACGGAACTGGAATGGATTTAATAATATAAAACTGTACAAGAGTACAATAGATATTGTGCACTTATCGCTAGATTGACATTCCAATTAAAGGCGTGAAACACTCATGCCCACTTTCCACATGTATAAAGTAATAGATCTAATATTCATAAAGCTTATTTAATAATACAGTAACAATATTACTGTGTAATCACTGAAATTTATGTTTAATTTTTATGGATTTCACAACAAGTAACAATAATGGGAAAACAACAGACATATAACATCTTATATTCAAGCACACAAACAATTATTCGTGGAAGTCAATAATGGACATTAGACTCCTTTTCCCAACCATTTTAACAAATAGGCTTTTGTTTTTCAAAATAAATTGACAGTTTTGTAGAAGAAAGTTTTACCCTAATAAGAAGAAAGGTTGTTACATGATGCATGTAACTTGCAATTAATGTTCGCGTGAAAATTTACAATAGATTAACACTAGATTCTAGACTATAAGGTAGTTAGCATTATTGCTCCAGTTCATATGAATACCCCTAGCCACAACACCATAAGTATTACAGCATAACAATTTATTAATTATTAACAATTAACAGTGCATAATATGTACCTCTATTATTATAGCTTGTAGTGAATTCGCGGGTAAGTTTACACACCGAACAAATTCATTCCTGAAATATAAAGCACATGCGAGGCAAAACAAGGCAACTTGTTCGGAAGCTAGTTAATTCCTTTATCGCTTGACATGGTGTATAGTGGTTATTATATTTTTACTTATACAATACTATGCATACATATGTTATTTAGACATGAGCATATATAATAATCTTCCACTCGTGCACAAATTGCTCAGCTCCGACAACATTCTGCAGCTTAAATTATTTACTTAATTAGCGGGATTCAATTCGACGACGTATCCAAGAGGTGACGAGGAGGATAAGGCTTGGTTGTGCTGTTGTCATCTTCTCTTCACTGTAGTAACGGCAACGATTAATTACTTAGGTAATAATAAATTATAAAATATAAAAGAAGAACTTATATAATATACGGGGTTAGGATTATAGGATTTGACCGCAAGAAAAATATCAATCCATCGTTCATATAGACACACACAGCTGAACTGTCTCAAGTCACACAACACATTGGTAATCGGCCTTTAACATTTTTAGCAATAATTATTTTAATCACCACTAGAATTTATTCGCTTAAAGAACATGGAAGCTCAAAGCTCATCGCGGTTCGCAAATGAATATCTGTTCTCGGAGGGGAGCAGTTTCTTAAAAGTGGACTCGGGAGGGTTGGTGGGTGCTCCTCCTTGGTGACCATCTCCAACAACGACCTCCTGTGCTTGCGGCTCCGTCGGATCAGGACCGTAATGATATTCCCGATGAAGCTTCCCTGAATGTAGATTCGCTATGAACTGTTTTACCTTTCCGGGCACATCCATTTGTTTCGCATCCGGGAATAAGTACATGTGCCGGAAGCTGTCAATAGCGATAAGAGGTAGATCCTTCTCTGATTTTCCAAGGTGATGTAGTGGATGCGCAAATTTCAACCCATCCGCCGTTAGGAAATTTATCGTTTCTGAAAATACAAGGAAAAATGTATCGTTAAAACGACTGTTCATTGTGATTGTGACACATAAAATAGATAACTGCATAACCACGGAACTACTTGTGGCTTGTAGATATACCACAACTTTCAACCATGCTGAACCACACGGATGACGTCTGCAGTAGTTGTACAGTTGTTTCATGATAATACGGAATGAGGTGAACACTAAATATTTAACTGTACCTGCCGACCAGAAACTCCTGCATATATTTTTTGCCTAATAATTTTGTAGAAGCGTTTTTCTACACCCGTTTTTAGAGTATATATCTGTACATCTAATAATAGAAATAATGGTTGGTAACACTTACGGCGATCTTCAAGGAGTTCGCGCTGTACAAGGTTGTTAAAGCGCTTAATACTATCAGCGTCATCGGGATGATGGAAGAGAATCAAGAAAGGTAACCCTTCTTCCGTTAATTCTTCAGCATTTTCAAACGTAATTTCTCGAACGAGTGAGACACATTTGGCTTGAATCCAGGACAGTAATTCGTCGAAACTGTCCATATTTCCAGTGAAGGTTTCATCCTGATCAACGGACCGTGTTTTGTCGGGCCGGAATGCAACGATGTCATGGTCTGGAGGATGCATTTGTTTAGAAGCGTCCCTTAATATCCATAAGAACAATACCAAAATTAATTTTAATGTACAATAATTGTTTTAAGTCTAAAATTTGAAGTAAAACACTCAAGATAAGGTACACCAGCAAAGTAGAAGCTAAATTTTTAAACGTACCCAAAGCCGACGTAAAACGAGCATTCTTCCTTAAGATTACTGGCAACTCTACGGTAGTTATCGAATCCTTTACTGGCATTTGAGGTCATGTAACCAATAAATACACGTTTCTTCTCCTGTAGAAGACAATTATCTTATTATGCTCTGAGATAAACACTATCAAATAAATTATTAGAAATTCATAATAGAATGATATATTATAATGAATATAATATTAGAATATCATGGACGTACGTCGATTTTCAAAATTTCATTTAATGACTGAAATTCCTGGATAGGACTCTCCAACTGCTTTTTAATGTACTCCAGAAACGCCTCGGGCGACCTCTGACCCCGGTATTCTTTCTTAAGGGGTATGCCATTTCGGATCAACTTTAACGTAGGATACTTATTCACCTTATACCGGGAAGCAATAGAGCCTGCAAATAATGAAATCGATCAAATTACAGAATTATATAATATGGATATTCAAAAATCAAATATCTATACTTTCTCCTTTAAGCACACCCAAGCAACAAAACAAAATACTTACTTTGCTTGTCACAATCAACGCGACCAAGCACGACTCGGCCGGTCGTACCGAATTCCTTTTCAACTTTCTCGGAGGCTTCATTGAAAATCGGAGCTAGCAAATTGCTGAATCGGCACCAGTCCGCGTAAAAATTAACAAATACTAATTCTGTAGAAGCTGAAATCATAAACAAATACATACATGGTTTATTAAATACCAAATTCATCCCCATCATATTCTCATTTCCTTTCCATGAGTTCAAATTGGCACATTGGATCTTGCTGATTCATCAACTGCTCAATTAAGATCTTGCCAGCTCCTAATTTCTGAAAATACTTTTGAAATGGAAAGCTTCCCCACATTGAAAATTGTGAAATGCACTAATTTAAATACAAAAAACTAAAACATCCATAGAATTTCCCCAGAGCTGAGATTTCCAAAATCTCCAGCATCTCCCGGACCTCTCCAAGATCCATTTCATAAATCTATCTTCAAATATAATAATATTCTTACCTAAGAGTGAATCAAAGTTATTAGAATCTAGCTCAACCGCTCCGCTGTCAGTGGGATTATGGAAAGAGATCAGGGTCTGGAAAAAAAAAGAAATTTAAATCCATAAGGTCAATCATTCATAAATTATTATATAGTTAATGATTGATGATTCATGGTTGATCGAACAATTTTTTCCACGCTTCCAACATATTATCAGACATTTTGATTCCCAAAACATTTCCACATAAGTCGCTAACACAATGGAGGAATTAAATGCTAAAGTACTTAAAACGAAAGTTAAAACAATTAAATGAAAAGTATGACAACGCCTGCATCATCGTATGTTTTTGTATTGGTATATTACATATGAAGATATGAAGAACTTATTGTATACAGACTCGAATAAATGAATTTGTATTTGAGTTCACAATTATTTAACTCCCAAAAAAATAAAAACTTACGAGGTAAAAGAAGACAAAGGAAATCTTGACCAGACGACTGTGGGAATTGCTGATTGACCCCCCGAGGAAACGGAAATTATTGTTGCTGTGGTGGCGGTCCATAATAATTAATAAATGAACCCGTATTTAACGGGACGGTCGGTCGGGAGGAGAAAATGAAAAGATTGAAGAATTGAAGTGTTGGAGTGACTGAGAAACTGCCGACAATATTAATTCCTTTGGAGGTTTCGAGTTGATATTTTCTGTGTGGACGACACGTTGAAGTTGAGGATTCCTCCTTCGACGTCACAGCGCCAGAATCCTCCAATTTGAATCCACCAACCACAAAATCCTCAGGCCTTTCTCACGCTTTTTCTCTCTCCCCGTATGTACGATCCTTCAGAATAATATTCTCAATATTCCTCTTCCGTGCAAAATCTTCAATATTCAAAGTTCCCAAATTCCCAATAATTTAATATTTTTTCTACCAACCCAAAAATACAAATCTCTCCCAAATCTCAGTATTTCCATTTATCCTCCTCTCCTCTGTATCTCTCGTCATCAACTGATCTTCCTCATTTTTGTGTTTGTGTCTATTAATTTATATTATTACCATATACATATTTATTATATTTATTAGTACTTTTTAGCATCTCTAATATTTTGTACAGAATTTTTCTGCTGATCTGAGCGTCTCCCTTGGTTGTTGTTGTTGTTGATTTTGTGGTGGTCGTCTCTTCTTTTGGGCTCTGGTGAGATTTGTGACCTTTTTACACAAAAATACATACACTTGAGGATATTTTATAGTCCGTGTAAATATTTGCATTTTCGGGTTCAGCTGATCTCTGCTCAAACTGCTGATCTTGCTGTGATTCTTATGCTATACCTCTGTTATATTTATTTAAAAATGTAATAAATTATTTGTTGATTAGAATGCATTTTTATCAGTCACTGTACTTATAAGTTGTCATTTCAGCTAAAATTAAAATTGATGAGTCAGGATTTAATACTTAAATTCTTTTTGCAATTGGGTGGGGATTTGGGGATTTGTACTGTTAACTTGGGTAATACTTTGGTATAATACTTTGGTAATACTTTTGACTTTGTTAATACTTTGATAGTGCTTTAGTAATGGTAATACACTTGTGATTTCGAGTATTTATTATTGTGAAAGTTTTGGTGTATGGGTAGTTGACCTCTCTTCTGACTGAGGATTACAGATTACCAAATTTACAGTTAGGTTACATATTAGGATTTAGATATTAGGGCATATTAGGGCATCCTTTGGTATGAAATGAGCTGTAAAAAGGATAAATAATTATTAAAAGGCGTTTGTTTTTTTAGAATGATATTTTGTAATGAATATTGTTGACATTTTTGTAAATATTATATTTTGGTATTTTTAGAATTGTGGTGGTGGTTGTTTAAATTGTGGTCATTGTATTTAATGTGGATTGTTTTTGTCTTTTTGTGTTCCAGAATTAGGGAAACCTTACTTACTTACTTACAATTTTGCAACGCTAAGACTTTTTCTCAACCCTTGTAGCAATGTCGAACAATATAAGAAAGGCCTCCCATGCTGGAAGCTGGTATTCTGGCTCAGGTATGGCTTCTCTGGAACTTTATGTACATAGTTTAATGTTTACTATAGCTGCACTTGTATGTTTGTCTTGTGTTTATTAATGATGATTTATTGATGATTCTGTTATTGTAGCTAAAGAATTAAATAAGCAGCTGGATGTGTGGTTGAGCAATGCTCAACTTACTCATGGACCGGCTCGGGCTGTAATTGTACCGTAAGTGTCTTTTTGAATGAATAATTGCTGTGCTCTACGGTGACAAAAAAGTAACCGATTTTTCAGATTTAGATTTTATAGTTTTGGTTTTGTGATTTCAGACATGCTGGTTATGTCTATTGCGGAGAATGTGCTGCCCACGCATATCGGCAGGTATAACATGTACAAGTTTAAGTATTGTGTTTACTTAACGGGGTCTAGAATGTATTTGAATAGAATACAAAGAACGAATATTCATTCCAAGAATTTCATGTTCAAGTTCAATAACAGAAGGTCATGGAACATAAGTTTTGTACATGTTTCTGGTTTTTAACGATAGATAAGCCCAAGTGTAGTGCAACGGGTGTTTATTCTCGGCCCATCTCACCATGTAAGACTTGGAGGTTGTGCATTATCCTCTGTGGGGAAATACCAAACTCCATTGTATGATTTAGTAATTGATCAACAAGTGTACTCCGAACTGGATGCAACGGGTGCCTTTGAACGAATGAGTGTGAACGTGGACGAAGATGAGCATTCTCTTGAGATGACCCTGCCTTATGTGGCGAAAGTTATGGAAGAGTAAACTACTTTTTCATTTTTTATACTGTAAATAATAGTGTTCTGTAAATATTTGGCTAGTGTCGTTTTACTGTAGATACTGGTTCGTATTAAGTTCCCTACTTACAGAAATACGGTGTTTTATATATTGCAGTTTCAAAAATTCCTTCCGTATTGTGCCTGTGATGGTTGGTTCTCTTACTCCGGAGAAAGAAGCTGTATACGGAAGAATACTTTCGCCTTATTTGGCAGATCCCACGAATTTGTAAGTACAGAACTCTGTGCTTAACTCTGTCTCTGTACTCACATAAATTGTTATGCTACTTGTTGGTTGTATAGTTCAAGAATATCATTTTTTTTCGTATTCCATTTAGGTTTGTAATATCATCAGATTTCTGTCACTGGGGGAATCGTTTTCGATACACTTACTACGAAGAATCCAAGGGAGCCATCTATCAATCCATCCAAAGTTTAGATAAGCTGGTAATTTTTTTTAGTTTTGATACCTATTTTGCATCAATTGTAACACTGTGAGGTGAGTATATCTTCTAATTATGATAATTTGTGATATTCTTTCTCTAGGGTATGGACATTATTGAAAGATTGAATCCAGGGGAGTTCACCGAATACTTACGCAAATATGGCAATACTATATGTGGGCGTCATCCTATAGGCGTTTTGTTGAATGTAAGAGTTAATTACTATTATTGCTTAAACAATATATGTAGAACCTTATGCCAAGCACGGACATCTTTCTAAAATTATATCTAACACTGATTTTACAGGCTGTAAGTAGTCTTCCGGATAATGAGCGCCAGAAGATAAACCTGCGCTTTTTGAAGTACGCCCAGTCAAACCAATGCCACTCGCAAAGTGACTCCTCTGTCAGCTATGCAGCAGCTTCTCTCATTGCCCAGTAGATCTCCTAATTTGCGTGTTGTGAAATTGAAATTATTAATAGATCATGAAATTCGATTCTGAATTTGCTGCGTAGTCAGCTTAATAAGTTATTTTCAAACATTTTTCCTCTGCCTTACAAAATATTTTTACAACAGAGTGTATTAATATATAATTCAGCTAAAGGATATTGAGTTATTCTTTTAATCATGATACGGATGCTTGCCTATTGTAAAAGTTCTAAAACTAAATTGTGGTAATGTTTTGGTATCTTTGTAAAATCTTTTTATACATACATACCTGCGGTCTTGTTCAGCGTCTAATAAAATTGTTTCTCAAACTAATGTCGGTATCATTCAAACTGAGAGTCTCACTTTTAAAACCCTTATTATTAGTTTCAAACTTTCAACTCTAGCTCCTGAATTTATTGCATTTTATTTGTTTTGATTCTTTCACGAATGTCACTGCTATTTGCTTAATCATGGATTATTAATTGGCTTTAGATTTTAGGGTTATTAAGCCCAGAACAAAATATTGCTTTCTATGATACGCTTACGAAGGTTACCATGGAATCTGGTAGTGAGTAGGTTACTGATATGGTACTATACGAAGTTACCAAAGTTATTGGAGATTGTTGATTTCAAAGACTTATTCAAAAAGTAGTTTTTTTTCTTATGCCAGTCTACACGTATTTACACATGTATTATGATATCATAGTATAACAACAATAAAATTAACGATATCGGGCCCGGGCAGTCCGATGATAAAATCGCCTATTCCTATATTATATTCGTGTGCTGAATTTAAGCTTACAAAAGTCGATCGTTTTCCAAAGTTTCTGTGGACGTCTGGACTCCTGGAGTCTACTTTGTGAAATCCATGGCTTCAACTAGTGTTGATGTCCCTGGAAGTGGACGTTACAATGGCAGAGGAGGCTCCAAAGGATCCACTTACTATGGACGTGGAGGTAGTTAGACATTTTCGTACACTACTAAACTAATAATAATACTTCGTTTCTATATTTTTCCTTTTTCTGATTCTTATCATCCCTAAGTCTGATTACAGATGATGAAATCAGCAGCCATTTATTATTACTTCTCCAATAAGAAATTAAGAAATAATAAACATAGTGTGTGTTTAAAAGCAAATATTACAGATATTTAGCCATGGAAATAACTACTAAAATTAAACGGTAAAATTATATTTTATCTTTCAGGTAAACCTAAGCACTACGGAACGAATCCAAATGACAGAATATTCAAACCGACAACAAGGATTATATTCAACCGCAGAGAAAATGATCCGTGCAAGAAAAAAGAAGGAACTCCTTCTAGACAAAAAGAGAATGTGCCTGCCAGCAGCGAGAAGATCCCTAACACTTGCAATGAAAGTTCATCTACGAAGGAAAACACATCTGAAGGCTCAAACCCTGATGATCAAGATTTCGACAAAGTTCAAAAAGCTTTGGACGAAAAGTGCCGACAGCTTCATTCATTGCAATTTAAGCTGACTCTGTGCAAGACTGAGATTTCTAATAGAGATCAGGAGCTTCAGCGTCATAAAGCTAGTCTGACCTCATTGAAGAACTTGTTTGACAAGTCGAAAGAAACTATGGAGTTGAAATTAGAGGAGCAGAAAACGGCCCTGGCAGAAAAAGCAAAAAAGGAACAGGACATGTTGTCGGAAATGAGACAACTTCAAGAGAAAATCGAACGTTTGAAGGAGGAACACAAACTCCAGATGGCGCAGAAGGATCTTGAAGTTACCGCACTTACTGAGCGTTTAGCAGCAAAAGAAGATGAAATCGCAAGTACGAAGAAATCTCTAACGGAACTCCAGACCACCTTCGATGATCAGCTCAATGAGAAATTTGGTGCATTGAAAAAACAGGTTGAAGATGAAGGCAAGATCGAAATATCGATTGAGGGAAACGAACTTGTTGAAAATGAGAGCATGAAGCTGAAATCAACATCCATGCCTCTTTCGGAATTAAATTCGGCCATTCGGGAAATCACTTTAGACTGGAATGATCAGTCTTTTGAAGCCTTAAAAATGGTACTATCTACTACTTCGGATGAGACTTCATTGACTGACGCCAGTGAGGTCGAGCCAGATTACCATTCTTTACTCGTCTCCATCACTGAGACTTTAATCGCGGTAGTACAAGCATCGCGTGAAGAATCAAAATTCTTGAAACAGATTTTGAATAGAGATGCGGAAGTGCAGGCTGACCTAAATGAGAAATAACTTATTGTTGAATCTATACATTAGGCTAATCGTATTCTTTTTGTAAAGTTGCTTTTATTTTGAGTTCATAGCCTCTTCTATCTTCTTCTTGTGTGTTGTACGTTTTTATTGTCGTCGTCGTTGTTATCCATAAAATTTGACTTTTCCCACATTTCAACCTTTGCATCAAATCATCAAATTTTGTTTTATCATCATAATTCATCATCAAATATTATAATTCATCGTCACATTCGTTCCTACCATTATGTATTTCAATATAAAGATGAAAATACAATTTTTTTTAAAAGCTAAAACTTTTTGTGAAAATATTTTAAAAGTTAAAAACGTAGAACCTGCCTTTACCCCCTCTATAAAACAAATTTTGAGATAACGAACCCCTATACGTATTGCATTAAATTGTTGTACTACTAGCATTCTCAGCAAAATCTAAACACACTTTTTTCCAGCGTACCAAGCCCGGCACGACCAGAGTAATTTATTAATAATCAACAGAATTTATTCGTTGTTGTGTTGCTACCGACTTAAATTCCCAAGGCTTAGTTCCGGATCTGCTAACACAATATTATTTTTTAAATGGAGACGTGTTGGTTTGCTTCATTTTTGAGTAAATCAAATTAAAAATTGGAATATTTATGTATGTATAAAAGCAATTTATTTTGGCTTACAAAGGCAATTTCTTCTACCGCTAGCAACGCAGGTGAATGTAAATACATACAACACTTGTCCTCAAATGTCAAATTAATTATCTTCAGATATTGGCAATCAATGTTTCAATAATTTACTGATTCCCTCTACTTTGCCTGACATAAATTATCAAATATTTAAATTATTGAACATACAAATTTCAAACACAGCGAATATATTTTTCTTCAGTTTGGGAGAAATAATAAATATTAAGCGCAGTTTTATTTATTGTTGGTTAATTAAATGCTGCTAATTTATTACATTTTCTAGCGGTGCTGATTGATTAAAATTTCTGGATTTTGGTTTATTGCATGTATGCACAAATGCGCTGCAGGCTTAAAAGGACGCTCTTTATAAATAAAATAACATTTTAAAGTCGAAATTTAAAAAATAAAGTATCTTAGCATGTTAAAGAGCAATATTATGTCGTTCTACGGTTCCCTTCAAATGTTCAAATGCATTGTCAATAAAATTATTTACTATGTATGATTGTGTAACGTAATAACCAAAAAATTAAAATGTGGAATAAAATTTATTATTTTAATTATATGAATGCTTAAAATTAAAAGCATTATTCCATTTATATGCCGTCGTCGTTCCGGACAGGTTTGGTTCATTTGGGTTGAAGACAACGGAATGAGATTCTGCAAAGGGTGTTATGACAGATATTGCTGCACCATTTCGAAGGGTACGAACAATAATTCGATGGTGGATAAGGGACGACCTCAAAAAGCGGAAAAAGGGAGAGGTTGAATATCCAGAGCATGGTTGCAAAAGCCCCACACACCTTGATGAAAAAGTATTGTCCTATAAACTTAAACAACTTGATACGAATATTTTCATCGAGCTGGTTGTTAGATTGTAAACGTCTTGAATATATTTTTATTCAAATTATTTGTTATAAATTTATTCTACCTTACAGGTAGTGTTGTAACTTTGGCGGATTTTGTTTTGAATTTGGTACAACAAAACAAAATCTGGGAGTTGTTTTGTTATAGAAAACAAAACAAAACATTTTCTAAACATTCGGTTTTTTGAAAAATATTAAATTTAACATATTATAGGTACATGCATACTTTAACGTGTATAACATTTAGCATTGCGAAAAACTGAAAAATAAAATTTGCGGGAATTTTTGAATTTTTCAAAGCAAACGGATTGTTGGAATCGCCAAGAAATCACCAGTAGTTCATTGAATCACCAGTATTAAATCACCAAATTTAATAAATCTTCATTTAAGTTAATGAATTTATTCCCCAGTTAAATTAATGAATGTTAAGCTAATAGTTGACTTGATAAATCACCAGTAAAAATAAAGTTGGAGCTAAATGAATTGAATACGTGGCAAACAAAGTGAGTCGCCTTTAACTAGAATGCAATCCAAAAAATGCCCAATATACATATAAACAAAATTCTCTCACGGGACCCAAAAAATCCCTCGCGAAATTCTGTCACGGTGTCCCAAAACATTTTTTACTATTGGGTTTCTTACTATCTTATAGCTCCACCTATGTTATTGAAATTTGAGGCTGTGGCGAAATTTAAAAATGAAATAACATATAATGAGATTTATGCTATTGTTTCTGCTAATTTGTTAGGCAAATCATGTTCCTAAATTTTAAGTACACAACCTCTTCTCTCGTTTGTTTTTCTTTTTGAATTGCCATAATGGTATCAGTGAAATAAACGTTCTCTCTATCGTTGTTGCTGGATAAAACTTTCCATTTCCAACATTCCAACCGTTGCCTTACATATTTATTCAATTCCACTGTTCTCCAGGGTTTCCAATCATTTAATATGCCGAATAACCACGCAGTGCTAATTAATTATTTTCAAAATTTTGAAAATTCAACCTACAATAATTTTCTTATTTTCGAAAATCGTGCAGTAATTTTTAACTTTGCGATCCTTTTATGTCAAGTTTTCAATTTATTACAATAATTGTATTGTAATAATTATTATTGAATTTTTACCGAAACATAAAAATAGCTGTATTGTGGGTTTAGTGCAGTTATCAATGTTGAACATTATAGAGCAAAACCATTACAAAATTACATTAGATTTAGAATCTATACGACACAATCTATCACTCCATTTCAATTATAATAATATTGTAGACATTACCAGTCAGTGCAGTGATAACTTGTGTAAAGTGAGTTCTCAGTATTCAAAAATGTCGAGGTCAGAAAAACCAAGGTTTACATTAATCTACGTTTGCATTTTCCTGACAATCTTTCTCCAAGCCTCGACCGAAGTGTATGGTAAACGTTGGTATGATGACGGTAAGGATTGGGCGCGCAGGTTGTGCAATGTCACCCAAGATGAAATCAGAAGTAAGAGATTATTCCTGCGGCCGTAAATAAATATAAATTCATTCCGCTATTAAAACTATGTATTTCTCCAGCTTCAGACATGACAATTAAATTAATGTGTGTGTAGTAATGAACTAGGTAGTTCTTTATCGGCTTATACAGATTATGCAACTTACAGTTGTAATATTTCATGTAGATACTACAAAGAAACTAATATTTAAAAAAGACAAAGGGATAAAATCATCAGTTGTTCTGTCGTTTTCAGGATCCAGTCCAGCAGATTCTCGAATAGTGGGTGGAGAGTTGTCGCCTGTAATTAAATACCAGTTAGCCCTAACCATATTCTCGAGCCGAGAACCGATACAAGCTCAACGATGTGGGGGCGCACCAATCAGCCCGTTCTGGGTGTTAACTGCGGCTCATTGTATTACGAAATCAGATGGTGCTATTGTGACAGATATTGAAGTGACCGGTGGTATTTCCTCATTGGACCCGACTCGCCAGACAGGACAATTTCGGAGAGTTAGCCAAGTTAAACGACATCCGAGCTACGACCCAATGCGACTTCATGCGAATGACATCGCTCTGTTGAAAGTCAGTGAACCGTTTGATTTTAATGACACCAAAGTTGAGCCCATTAAGTTACCAACACAATCAACGCCATTAGGTATTTCTGGAAGCTTTCTACATTGTTTACATAACATGTCTTAAAGCTTGATTTATGCATTCACAAAATCATTTCAGACGGCGAAGCCTCCATTAGCGGTTTTGGCTGCACTGTATTTGACGCACAAAAGTGCTCGATAAGAGCAACTCAACCCCTTAGGAAAGCTCAGGTTCCTTTGTGGTCATTTGATAAGTGCCTCAAAGCCTGGATCGAAGCGTCGGAAAATATTATCAATCAAGTTTTGAGTGAACAAGAAAAGCAAGAACTGAAAGCTATCTTTACCAATGTGGTCTGTGCAGGGGGGAAGCACGTGGGCTCCTGCAACGGGGACTCTGGAGGTCCTCTGGTGGTGATGGAAAACAACCGCCCAGTTGTCATCGGCGTCACCTCTGCTGGATTTAAGCACATGTGTGGGTGTGATGGCATCCCAGTATTGTACACTAAAGTTTTGAATTACTTAAAATGGATTCAGGATGTCCAGAATGGCAAAGACACTTCGGGACATCTACTGGCAAATGTCATCCTGGTGATTTTTCAACTAGCCTACCTGGCGGTCTGTGCGAAATAACTAGTTACTGACTGATATATAATAACCAACATTAGGCGTAAATTTATGTGCTAAGTTCAACGCGATTTTCTGATTCTCTAAGAGCTTATAGCGTTTATCTTATACAAACACATTGAATAAATATGCTGTGGATGTTATATTTCATGACAATTTTAGCATTCAATGCTTTTGGCGATTTATTAGCAGAGTTTAATTTTTAATCCTAATTTTCATTTCGCATTATAATTGGACTTGCATGATGGCGATAGAAGCAAAATCGATCCATCGCCAACGTGAATTACGACGAACTAATTGCTTAAGGCCAATATTGCCTAATGACATGAATTGATTTAGACATTTGAACGTGTACTTACAATATGCAAATGCAAAACCATCCTTAAACATTCCTAAATTACAGACGTGATCTTAAAGTTTTTAGTTTAAACAAAACTTATGACGACGATATGACCGCACGGGTGTATATTTGCACATAAAGCCTTAAGTTAATTTCCTAAGCTCGTAGCCGAGAAATTTCCAAATTAGAACACACTCATTTATTATTAGTAAAAACGCGGATAACTCCGAAATTACTCAGCAATACTTTGATCTGGAGACGTTGTGGTTTACTAACTAAAACGTAATCGTGGAATTAGACTGACAAACGGACAAGATCAAAACTATTGAGTGAGAGCCGTGCGACAATTTGTATGGAACCGTTTGGAAACTTCAACAGAGATTTGCTTCCCGAGAAAATTTATTTACGAAATATTTCGGGGTATAATATCACTTTTAAAACTGAGGAAATTAACATGCTGGAAAAACAGCGCTGAAAATCTCATCGTAGCGTAGAAGCCGAGAATGTTAATGATTCAATTTATGACTTTCTGTATACTTAGATAAAGTTTACTACAGAATGCAATATGTGTATTCATACATTGTAAATTCAATACAAACGCAAAATGCTAATTCGTATCCAGTGTAATAATTTATTGTTTATTAATAAATTATTCAACAAATTTTAGGAAATATTTCTACTAGGTAGCAAAATAATGTTATTATTATTCAATAGAAAAATAATGTTATAGAGAGAGAAAGAAATAAACTTTATTTCACTGATACCGCTATGGTATATGCCTTACGACACAGTACGCAATTCACTAATGTTATACAATATTAAATCAATTTGATTATTAAACGATATAACTTTTAACCATACAAATGATTATGAGCTATGATATTTGTATCTCTTAAAACAGAAATCACTATTTATTATTATATTGTACCTTTGATTTCTTTGTAAATATAAGCGTGTGTAAATCCTAACAAAAAAGGGGGGAATAATTAACTGAATTCACTTATAAATATAGCATTCTTTGAGAACAATTTGATAATTTTATTATTTATCAATTTGTATACGAAGCTCCATGGATTCACACCATTTAGTGGCACCACCTTTAAAGCTTTCTCTGAAGCTTTGACTCTGGACAAACAACAAGCCGAAAGAATCAATGGAGAAAGCTTTGAGTTTTTCAAAGATCGCTATAACATACAAAACTTAAAAACAATCGGCCTTTACCCTTTATATTGGAGCAAGAGGGACAACACCAAATTTTTTTTAAATTCTTAAAAATTATTTCAGCTGCGTATGACTATCATAGAAGACATTGTGTGTATAGTACTTACGCACTCATCGACATCGATGATCTGTCATCATCACTTATATTTAAATGTTAAATAATAGAATAATCCCATTGATGATTGATATTATTTTATAATGTAAAAATCTTTATTCTTTGTAAAAGTATACTGAGTCGTTTCGGTTACTTCCGTTGGGGTTGGGAAGCAATGTCAATAAATTATTGTCTTTCTCTCTTAAATGCCAATAAAAGGTGTACGAAGCGCACACAGAGCTCCTTGATTTGACCAGAGATTTGGTGGGAAATTCCAATGTAATGTTTACCCACCATGTGGATTTTAATCCCGGGAATTAAAAGTTGTATTTTTACTATTTTTATTAAACTGTGAGAATGAAGTCAATTATTTATTATATACCAAAATCAACTAAAACCTGAATAGCGATAAAAATTAATTGATTCATATAATTATTATCCATTTTTCATTATGTCATACTTCACACGAAAAGAAAAATAGAATTGTTTTATGAAATTATTTTTAGAAAGTTAGTTTATCCGTATAAATAAATAAATTACACAAATAAATTAAATTGGTTAAACCATGTTACTACCAAGTAGCTTGAGAATATTGCTCGGCGCTACCCAGCCAAGGGTTCGACCCCCTTTTATGTCCCTGAGAGGAACTTCCCTACTGCCAAACAAAAAATATTCTTTCGTGACCACCCCGATATTCTACGTGAATTCGTATCCTCACATTGGTCATTTATACACGGCGTTATTAGCAGATGCCTATTCTAGATTTCAAATTTTGAAGGGAGAAAAATCCTTGATATTCTCCACCGGCACGGACGAGCATGGGATGAAAATCGAGAAAGCCGCAAAGGAGGCAAAAAGAGATGTCAAAAGTCATTGTGATATAATTTCCGCATCTTTCCGAAAAATGTCCGATGAATTTAATGTAGGTTATACTGATTTTATTTCCACTACGGAAGAAAGGCATAAAAGGGCTGTGAGTCGATTTTGGGTAAGTTGGGGGTATTGCCTTTGTGTATTAAATCATACATGTGGGTTGTGTGTGTCGTGTGTAATTTGGCCATTATGGTTTTTTTAATTTGATTTTTTAAATATTTAGTACCGTGCTAAGAATTACTGCGTGACGATGTTAATGCTCAAAATATATGCATAGGTTTATTGACGATCTTGTTGACAGAAACAATTGGATGCTGGAGGAAATATTTACAAGCGAGATTACCAAGGATGGTACTCAATTGCAGATGAATCATTTTTACCTGATTTTCATGTGTCCGATGCTGTTGGGAAAGACGGAAAGCCCATTAAGATCTCAACTGAGTCTGGTCATCCAGTAGAATGGGTCAGCGAAGAAAACTACATGTTTAAATTGACAAAATTCACTCCTGATATTTTGAAATGGATCGAATCAGGTATAATACTGATTTTTATTTAGTAATTATTTGCTTCAAATATTCAACACAGTATTTATTATTACGGTAGTGTTTCATGTTACTTTTGTTTGTTCCTTTTAGAACAGCCCATTTTTCCAAAAAAATTTAATGCTTTGGTCGTTAATTGGCTGGAGGAAGGATTCCAGGATCTCTCTATTTCAAGACCTAGTTATCGGTTTTCGTGGGGTATTCCTGTTCCAGGGGATTCAAATCAAGTCATTTATGTTTGGCTTGATGCTCTGATTAACTATTTAACTGTTGCTGGTTACCCCGACAATAAACATTGGCCAACAACAGTGCAAGTCGTAGGAAAGGATATTCTCAAGTACTGACACCTAAAAACAAGTTTGTTTGGCATGTCCATAAAAATTCCAGGTAGTAATGGTTTTTTTTAACTGATATAGATTTCATGCCATATACTGGCCTGCATTTCTGATGGCAAATGGATTGGAATTGCCTAGGAGAATTTTGTGTCATTCCCATTGGACAATCGACAACATCAAAATGTCCAAATCGCTAGGCAACGTCGTAGATCCGTTTGAGCTCAAACGCAAATTTGGCGGGGAAGTTTTGCGTTATTTTTTATTAAGTCAAGGTGTACCCCATTCTGACGGAAGTAAGGGAAATTACCTCAAAATACTGCTCCAATATGGTAGAACTCGTCCTAAACAAGTTTTTATTATTTTGATGTAGATTACAATGAAGAAAAAATGGTTAAGATGGTTAACACAGCCCTTGCGGACACTTTAGGCAACTTACTTAATCGTTGTTCTTCATTAGCCCTGAATCCCAGGTTGAGTTGGCCACCATTTTCTAAAGAATATCTGTCCTCACTGTCAACAAATGGGCATGCCCTTAAATCCATGCTAGAGGATTTGCTGGGTTAGTATTTATAAATTGTTTTGACAATTTATAATTGAATATATATAATTTATAATTGGCTGAAGCTAAATCACTATTCAAGAAAATTAATTTTCAGTTGACGTTGAAACATCGTATGAAGAGTGCAATTTTTATCGCGGCTGCGAGAACATAGTTGCTGTCCTCCGACAAGCTAATTTGTATGTGCAAGAGGAGAAACCATGGGAACTAGTCAAAAAAGCTCCAAACTCTCCTCAGCTCCTAACTATGATGAGCTTAGTATTAGAAACGCTGAGAGTTTCAGGAATTTTATTGACACCTATAATTCCCTCAATATCGTCAAGGTTACTAGGTATTGATACTAGCTTTGTGATCATTTCATGTGGTAATTATCCTCATTGTAGGATGTTTGAATTTGAATAACTGAACAAATTTTACTTTTCCTAGACCGTTTAAACATTGCAAACACCGATAGAACGTGGAGTAAATTAAAGCCGTTTATATGGGACGAGGATTTGGAGGAGAGGCAATTAAAGCCTGATAACCAGGTTCTGTTTCAAAGAATCAAATCCAACTAAGAGCTAACTCACATAGGAATGTATCAAGAATATTCGGACAGAATAACTTATTTTATGTTATAAAGCTGTGTTGATGTAATAATCAAAGTTAGTGATAACTGTGATACTGTGAATCACTTTCAGTTAGTCAAATATTGTGTTTTTATCATGTAGCAACTCCCTAACAGGTAATAAACAGAAATATATTTGTACATTGCATTCGTTACGTTGCGCTTAGCAACAGCATCATTAGTCAATATTAAGCAACTTAAAGCTATTCACAACCATGATTAAACATAATGGTAAAAGATGACAGTGTAACTAAGCATGTGATTTCAGGATAACGAAGTGAAGATTTTTAATTTAATATTGTAAATCATGATATAAAACGGCTCGCGCGTTCTCAAACAACGCCTAAAAATGAAAACGGCTGAAGACACTCAAACACAATTGTACCAACGGATTTAATAGCAGCTAAATATAATAAAAATTCTCATCACATTTTTCATATAAATGTATATCAATATATAACATTGTGATTATACACACATCCATAGTAGATGTATAGACATCTAAAAGTATGTGAACAATAATTTTAATAAGCATGGGCTGAAGTTTTGCCCTCATGGCATGGCTGATCAGGTCAAAATTGGAATTTTGATTGTAGAACAGGTTTTTGGCCCGCTGAGAACCATGTTAGAATCATTATCATGTTACTAACTCAAACAGTGGCTATTGTAACTCCGAAGCTTAAAACATACGACCACAAAATGTATTTTCCGAAATCGTGGGGACAATGTCTCACCCGTCTTTATAGATCCACAACCACTGATAATGACTAATGTGGCACGATCAGCTTAAAAGCTAAAACACTGAAGACCTAATGTACATTCTGGTTTATATCTACACCTAGTTAAAACTTCCGGCAAAAAGGTGGATGAAAATTATAAATCCGCGAAACAACAAGGGATGAACAATCATTAGAGTGCCCCTCCTTCTTGGAGCAACTTCTGATAGGCATTCACAGATCTGGCGAGAGCAGTAACGTTGCCAACACCAAAACCCCTGGCACCCTTTCGTTGTATGACTTCCAGGAAAAAAGTGTCCTTATCGAATATTGGATATGTAAATATCTGCATTAGATACCTACGATAATCAGAGAAAAAGAATTAATTAATGCATTTACCAAGTTCTTGTAATTTACCAGTTTCTCTCTACCATAAATACAGACATACTGTAAACAGTAAAACAATTGTTTAATTAGTTTATTAGTTATGATAGTTATAAGCATTTTTCGATTTAAATATCCTTTAAACTTGCCTTTGTGAATCAGACGATTGGGTTCCATCTTCATCAAACGGGTCCGCCTCAGTGTCTAAGAGAATACCATATTGTTTCAGTAAATCCGGACTTTCTCCTGCCATTTCGATTGCATCCAGTTGGCCCAACTGAAATTGACAGAACAATGAAATTTACATTTTAAAACTAATAAAATGAACTAAAATAATAAGTTGTTGATAATGTACATGTTATAAATTAAGACTAACATTAGTGTAATAAGTCGGGGGAGGCTGACGAAATTTGACCCCTCTCTTAGAAAGACCATTTACGGTTGTAATAATATCGGATGTGTGCATTCCTATATGCTGTAGACCAGGTCCATTATGATCCCTTATGAATTGTTCCACTTGAGTGTTCACTGGAAGTCAGAAATAAAAATTCAATTTAGCATAAATTATTACCCCAAGTGGGATATGATATTCACACATACAATTCTTACATCGTATACATTCCTCACAGGCTGGAGAGAGAAATAAAAGTCTCTTTCGAATTGAATTTGAAGGAACACTTACAACTGATGATCACTTACAAACTGATGGTAATGACTCCGCTATGACGATCTTCAGTGGTTCCCATTCCTGTTCTTTGGAATCACCCCTAGACGATATTCCCACTTCGGAGCATTTCCAAAATTCCATGACTTTCAGACGCAAGCCAACATCATCTCCAATCACCACCCCGTCTTCCTCGGAGTCTTGCCTGTGCATGGGGAATTGCAATAACAGTTTTTTAAATCATATTTCTTATTAATAATACTTCATGAAAAATACCCTCCATGCAAAATTTTTCTTTAAAAATATATTTTCTACCATCTTCTCAATAAATTGCATACACATTACAATTTACAATCATTACAGATATACTAAATCTTAAATTAAATCTCTTAATTAAATCATCATGTTACGGGCTGACTGTAAACTAACATGTGCAGGTATAGTTCTAATAGTACAAATGGTATCATCAGCGTATAATCTATAGTATAGTATATTGTATGTATGGACTATGGAGAAAGTGCATTTTATTGTATTTCATGGATACCTTTCACTTTCATATGACCAAGAATTTCCCTTTTATTTTCATTTCACGCTCCTCCCTCACCTATTCGTAATGAAGCGTTGCATATCAAAGGCATCCTGATACCAGCGAATGATATCATCAGTCCCCCCAGCCCGACACACCAAAGTTACGTGATCCAAAAATGAATTGGACGAGAGATCATAGTCTTGAATAGATGACACGGCGGGTTTCTGTGGGGCTGGAACCCGCTCATAATCCGGTAAAAACCATCCATCATAATTGTTCTTTTCAATAAGAGTGTGCACAACATTGCCACAGCAAGATTTAATAATTGCATAGTTGACTGTTCCAAAGTCATCCGAAGAATGTGTGAGGTCTTGGACAATAGAACAGCCCATTTGCTTAAGGCGGAACATAATTGCTCGTAAGTTTTCAACTTGGACTGCTACATTGAAAACAGAATCTATATGTGACGGGGAGGAGGAAGAGGAGGAGGAAGAATCAGTCTCACAGCAAAAAACAGTCCAAGGTTCATGAGCAGGTCGGCGAGCAACTCTTATTCTAGTAGTAGGGAAATCATGATTATCTTCTCCCTCTTGGATATTTTCACCGCTCACTGCCAACATTCCATTCTGCCCGGCATCCTCGTGGTGCTGATGATCCGGTACTCCGTCGACGTTTCTTTTTTTTCCTCCAAAGACTTTTTTACTCGTAATAACAAACACTGTCTCCCCCTGCTTTAAAACTAATTGATTACATGTGACAGTGTCTCGTTTCCCGATCAGTTCCAGTCCAAACTGCTGACACAATGTATGCAATACTTTCGCTGGGTCTTGCACACATATTTCTATGTGGTGAAGTCTGAGCTTCATTCTTGTGCAAATAATATAGTCGGCCGGCGGAGATTATATGTATATATAGGTACTACAATAGGTAATGCAAAGGGAAATATATTTTTACTTTCTTTTTTATTATCTCAAATTTACTTCCGGGAAAAGTCCTTTTTGTTAAGTTGTTCAATTTTGGAATCACTATATGTAAGTAATGCACTATATGTATATAATGTACTAATGGCTTTTTAAAGATAATTTAAAAAACTTTGCACCGTCTAAACTCTTTTATTTTTAAAATTATTTATAAATATATAAAAATATACTTTTATAATATATAAATTTATATTATACTCATTTAAAATTGCTTTAGTGAAATCGTCTAAAAATCGTTTAGGTTTTTTGTGGAAAAAATGGTTTGAACCCTTCAAAATGCCTTGTTGGGAAATATACAATTTACCTACAGCAAATGTTTGCCGGTTGGGAAAGGATTAGCCACTGCCGTGGTAGGAAGAATGTTTTGTGAATTTGTGAAGACTGATTATACATGCTTTATTCATATTAAGTCTATATTTAGCGGGGCAACCGACTGAGCAGTCGGGGGAAATTGTCAGACTATATGCTCCGGGCTTCATATGTCTTGTCTTGACTTGAGTTGTTGAGTTAAACTTGTGAGTTAATGTGGCTAACATGCACACACATAATTGTCAGAGAATGTAAATTCTGACTGTTTAGCCTATATAAGTCATGCCCTGAGATTGCCACGAGACTGAGAACAAAAGCAAAAAGAACAGGTCCAAATCCAAACGGAGTGTGTGTAATAATATCTTCCTGTGCTCTGTTTTTTTCTAGGTTTTTTTACAGTCAGTATTATGTTATGCCCGGATCAATAACACCAAAGGTCCAAGAGGTCTTTTGTTAAAATATTGAATATCATTCTATTATTGGAAATTGGAATAATAGAAGAAAATGAAGAAATTAAAGACTCTCCGCGGGGCGAAATGCAAGCAATAATAAAAACTAAGAACACTCCAAGTCGACAACAAAAGTGAAAAAAACTGTATACCTATTAAAACATTATTTTTTATTGTTTTTATGTATTGTAAATGAATCAAATATTTATTGTATAAAAACATTTCTTTCTTCGCTTCATTTGTTCATGCTTAATTGTTTCTCTTGAATAAAACAATTAACTATACATACACCATTTCCATTAACATTACCCTAATTAGCGTAATATTATTATTTATTATTTCCAAGTTATATTAAAACTCAGTTGCAACAAAATGCCATCCTATTTATTTTCATCATACTTATTACAAATGAGCTTATAAGCTTTCATGACTAAATATGTAAATATTGAGGAATCCACAGCCATCCACAAAAGGTTGAATATTATTGACATGTGACTATAGCTCCTTATCGAGTTCGGGTAGCACGGCGAGTATCGAGTACGAGTCCGGGTTCGAGTCGAGTCCGGTCAAAAATTTATGAGTACTCGATACTCGAAATTGGGTTTCGAGTATCGAGTAACGGTATTTCAGGTACTTAAGAGTACGAGTATCAAACGAGTACGAGTCCGAATGAAATACTCACAGAGGTTATCGAGTTCGAGTACGAGTATCACATGCTCCAAACACGAGTACAGACATACTGCGCACGTGCATAAATTTTTTGTTGACAGCGAAAACTTTCCGGTTTTAAAATGAAATAATGTTTCATAAATTTCACCATAAAGCCGATTTTAGCAATTAATGAAGTTTTTTGTTGATGTCAGCCTATAATTTACTTATCATTACATGTACTATAATGTATATAGAACTACAATAATAAGGCACCATCACAAAATACTAATCTAATTGCAACATCTGCATATTTGGTACAAGATGGGTTAAATCTAACAATACTTACGACGTTCCTATTCAATAAAATAATTATATTTACATTTCTCTGGCGTCAGTTTTAGACTTTACTGCTTTTATAGCGTTAGCTCACTCATGAATATGATGGCAAATAACCCATCTTACATTAAACGAAAATATAGATAAATCACCCTACACTTCAGTTAGCGATATATTATTAGTTTATTAGATGGTTAATACAATACATATAACATAATGTAAATGATTAACATATTATATTATGTTAATATATGCATTAGTGCAATACTTACTGGGCATTAGGTACTCGAGTACTATATCGAGTCATGAAACGAGTACGAGTACGATTTTTCGGTATTTACAGTTCCGTACTCTCGAGTGCGAAACGAGTTCGAGTATTGTAACTGGAACTCGTTCACTAATTTCGAGTACACATACGAGTACACGTTATTGTGACGAGTACAAGTACGAGTACCATTGCAATCAATACTAGATTTTTCGATTTCGAGTACGGGTTCGAGTACGGTCCGACAAAGTAATCATTCAATAAGGAGCTATACGCAAAATCCACCGGGTAGTTTCAGAGTTATAAGGATTTTTTAAAACCCGGTATAAGATTCGCTTGAAACTTGGTACATAATCTTTGGGCAATAAGCTTGGACATGTTTGTACATCCGCAGAATCGGTCAGGTAGTTTCGGAGTTACCCGGGTTTTAAGAAATCCGTTATCGGATTTGCGGTTGAGCATTGGTTCAGTCTTCGGTTAAATAGCTTATACCAGTTCATATATGAGCAGAATCCGTTGGGTATTTTCTGAGTTACAAACTACTCAAACGGGAAATAGCTTCTTTCCATAAAATTATATTATTTTTTCATGTTTCTGGAAGTTTCAGACTAAAAGTTTAAAATTTATACTATATTAGTATGTACTACTACATATACTATATGTACATAATACGCTCTTCAAATATGGCGGTAGGTTTAAATTTTTATGAAAAAAAGTTGAAATCTCTGTTTTTGACGTGGTAGCTCAAATGCTACGGCCAAAAGAAAAATACCGCCATGGAGGTAATTTTACGGTGTTTTAGAATTACCCCCCACGACAAGGTCTGCGAGTTATAGTTTTTTGAAAAAAATGAAATGGATGCAAAATTTTGAATTTTCCCGGCAAAACGGGTCAAAATATTGAAAATAGTAAATGTAGTCCAGAATCTGTTCTTAGGATTTAAGGACCTTTCGAATGACGTATTGGGGGTCCTTTTACGTCTACAATTGCGGATTTTGGAAAAACGTAAGTTTTTTAGAGAAGGTAGAAACTATACAGCAATATTTTTATTGTAAACTGGATATAATTTAAATTAATTTGACACTATCGGATTTTTTTTGAAAATCAAATTATAAGTACAATTAGTTTTAAAGTTATAGTTAATTTTAAAAATACCCGATGAATATTTTGTGAACCTTTGACAAGTGTCACTATACAAATAAGTGGTTATTAAAAATGTTGTAATTTAACAAGAATCAATTAATATATATTGCTTTTATTTTTTAAATCTACGCCCGCTTCACTTTTTCATTGCTCATGCTGTTTGAAATTATTTTAAAAATAATTACAGATAATGCTAATGAAGCCACAATGAAAATAAGTAAAGCCAAGAATATCAAAAACCACAAATCTAACGATCGGCGCTGCCACCACGTTTGACGAATCGCTTCAGATTTCAAATGGGAAGTATCATGTCGAAGGACGTATTCCGTCCACCAAACGGCATTATCCAAGGCTGACATGGGCCGATCTCTGAATCGTCTGGAAACTTCTTTCGTTGCAGTTACATATCTGCAAATATGTGATTAAATTGTAACTTTACATTAGAGTATTTTCAAAAAAAATAACAAGTATTAATAATTTTAACCACATAGCAACAACATTCTCTGTGAAAATATTCTCACTTCTCATTGCGCAGAATCTCATGAATCGCGCTGCTAAATGTTTTTTCAGTAATGTCGGCAAGTTCCAAGTGAATGCCATAGCCATAGTAAGCAGCAGCTTTCGCTTTATAAGCTTGATCCGCAAAGCCCGGAACAACTATCATTGGAACGGCATGGAAAATGGCTTCATATTGGCTCATTGCCCCGCCTTGCGTAATAAAGCCTTTGCATTTCCGATTGGCTAAAAGAATAATAAAATTGAGAACTTATAGAAATTTTTGACGATTAATTTTATTATTTATTTTGTAATTATTATGTGGAGTGTTTAATTCTCATATAGAAGATCCTGTTGCGGGAACCAAGTATTTGCTAATACATTTTTAGGTAAATTGTCCGGGATATTTCCCTCCCATTTCCAGAAAAACCGGGTTTTATTAAATGAAGCCACAGCGTCGAACATGGTTTGCTGCAGTGCTCTGGGAAGTTTCGACACTGTAATTACGCTACCGAAACTGATGTAGACGAACTCTTTCGAATCCGCAAGAAAATCTTCTAGTTCCTATAAATAAACAATGATAGTATATTTAGATATAAGAGATATAAGATATCTGGAGAAGCAAAGTAGGCTATCTCTATTATGAACCTAAATTTCAAGATGAGATATCCGCCACCGAAACAATTCAGTGCAAATAAGATGGGATATCCTGCCGTTTAAATTGAATTAAAAACTGAAAACGGAGGTAGCTTTTGTATTTAAAATTTCAACTGCAATGCAATTGTAAATTATAGTGGATTTATCCCATACCTTGCACTTATAATGATGGTGGATGTCACACTTTGCAGGTATAGACGCACATATGGAGATAGTCCACTTTGCATCTCCACCGACGATACGTGATATGTATATGATTTATTTAAAAGTTAAAATAGTTAAATAATAAATTAAAATAATCTTTAAAATTCATTAATTAAAATTATTTACAAAATTAGAATAATTTTATGGCGCATTATTT